>JAYXIM010031179.1:0-12725 GCA_037575425.1 Anastrepha fraterculus | reverse complement strand
AAATAAAGTAAAATAAAGAATTATAAAAAAAATGAAACAATAATATACAATTAAATTAAAATAAATATTATGAAAAAATGCAAAAAAATCTAAAAATTAATGTGAAAAATAAATCAAAATGGAAAAAAATGAAATAAAGTAAAGTAAAATAAAATAGACATCAAAAAGTTGTAAAATTAAAAAAAGAAACTTAAATAAAATAAAAAATGAAATAAAATGAAATAAAATAAATCACAAATGCAAAAAAAAATTTAAATAAAAAATTATGAGAAATATAATAAAGCAAGTTACAATCACTTAGTCTAATCTTAGTCTAAAAAAATGAAGTAGCGCATATTAAAAAAAAATTTAATAAAATCAAATATTAAACGAACCAAAACTAAAAAAAAAAATCAAATAAAATAAAATAAAATAAAACCAACAAAATGAGGTAATGGTATAAAAAATATAGAAACATAAAAAATATTACAAATTGGAGAATTAGAAATTTTAGCAAAATTTTACAAAGCTTAAACATAACAAAATAAAATATAAAAAAACCCATAAAAAATGGTAATAAAATAAAAAAAGAAGAAGGGTTAAGTAAAATTAAACAAAATACAATAAGAAAATTAAAAAAAAAAAAAATAAAATTAAACATAATAACAAAATACCACAAAATTAAACAGAATAAAAAGAAAATAAATGAAAATAATTAGTAAATTGGGAATTAAAGAAAACCACAAAAAAATTTAAAATTATTTTTTTTTTTATTTTTTTATTTTATTTTATTAAATTTATATAACAAAACTAAATTTATTACATAAATATCAAAACGCAGCACTGGCTACGAGGCCTTGAGCCGATAGTTTAAAATTAAATTAAATAAAATGGAAAGAAAATTAAATAAAAAGAAGAAAATAAAATTCAATATAAAAAAAACAAAAAAAAATAGAATAAAGAGAATAATAAAAAATAATATATTGTATTTCAAAAAACAAAATATTCCAAAATAAATTGAATAAAAATAAAATAAAAATATAGAAAAAATATTTGACAAAAGAAAATATGAAAAATAAAATTGTTAAATATTTGAAATAAAATATCACAAAATAAGATAAAGCCAAGTCAAATAAAGTTAAAAAATGAAAAAAGAAATAAAAATATATAATTGGCGCCTACACTTCCGTTAGGTGTTTGACCCAGCTCCTCCTCCTTAAAAAATTAAAGTAAAAAAACAACGAAATTCGAAAAAGATGGAAAAACTTCAAATGAAATGAAGTAAAAAATAAAATTAAATAGTGTAGAATAAAATCTATCATTGCAGCATGGAAGGCTGCACGGTTTTCATCCCCAATGACCTTGACCCACAATCATACAATTTATGGTTAAAAAAGGCAAATTGTTTTCTGAAACAGAAGGTTTTGCTATCGTTATCCAGGACCGAGTTATTCCAACAAGAAATGTCCGAAGGTCGATACATGGCGGGTTAAAATAGAAGATAGGTGCCAAAGATGCAGTAGTTACGGTTAAACAATTATTACCATATTATTGCTGGATGTAGCGTACTTGCCCCCGAGAATATGTCATGAGACATAACAATATAGCAAAGATCCTCCATCAACAACTTGCGATAAAACACGGTCTCTTACAAGCAGAAGTCTTGTATTTTAAATATGAACCTAAGGCAATATTGGAAAATGCAAATTTTAAACTGTACTGGGACAGATTTATTTCTACAGATCAAACCGCAGCTGCCAACAAATCTGACATCATCTTGTTCGACAAGATAAGTAAAACGATCGAAGTATTTGATATAGCAGGGCCCCTTAATCGCAACATCCAATTAATAATTAACGCCTACACTTCCGTTAGGTGTTTGACCCAGCTCCTCCTCCTATTTGTAGCGTGCGTCTTGATGTTGTTCCACGAATGGAGGGACGTACAGTTTAAAGTCGACTCTGAACGGCAAATTTGTTTTCATGAGAAACTTTTTCACGGCAGAAATACACTCGGAGGTTTTCCATTGCCTGCCGAGGGGCGACCGCTATTAGAAAAAACTTTTCCTTTTTTTTGTTATTTCATACACGGAGATTCAAATACGGACTACCGAATGGTAGTCACGCACCAACCCATTCGACCACAGCGGTCTGAAACCGTACCTACTGGACCGGACAGTATTTAGACAGTCAATAAACGACATTCACCGGGAGACCGTTAGCACCTTCTTGAACTCCCGTCCTGTGAATGACGTAATCGGAGTCCAACCACCACCTATTGCAGATGAAGAGCTCCAGCTTCCCCGTGAGACCCGTGTAACACTGGCACAACTACGTTCTGGATACTGTAGCAGGTTAAACTCCTACATATCCAGAATCGACCCCGACATACCAAACACATGTCCGGCATGTGAAGGTACCCCGCACGACACTAACCACCTCTTCACATGCCCCCTTAAACCGACTCATCTAACCCCCTCTCCCTCTGGACCCAACCTGTCGAAACAGCATGTTTCCTGGGCCTACCCCTAGATGAGCTAGACGAAGACGGACGATGATATGCCTACACTGACAGAGCTACCTATGCTGTTAACAACAACAACAACCACAGCGGTCGAATGAAATAGAAATATAATAAAATTTAATAAAATAAAAAAATAACAAAATTGAAAAAAATAATAAAAAATTAAATGACAAAAAAAAACCAAAAATTTAATAAATTGAAACATAATACAATATATAATAAAATAAGATAGAATAGGGTGGAAATAAATGAAATAAAATAAAACAAGTAAAATAACATCGCAGTATAGAAAAACAAAAAAAAAAAAAAAATAAATAGAAATAAAAATGGGAGAATAAAAAATATATCAAAATAAAATAAAGTACAATAAAATAAAATATGGAAAAATAAATAAAAATAAAATAGTAATATAAAAACAAAGTTTTATATGTTGAAAAAAAATGGAAATAAAAAATAGGAAATTGGAAAATGATAGGAAAAAATTAAGTGAAATAAAACAAAATATTGAAAAATAAAAAAAATATGATAGAATAGAATAGATTAAATTAAAATTAAATTAAATATAAATAAAAAAAAAAAAAAAGGCCACCAATCTGTACTACAAAAACCAGTCTACACTAAGTAGTCTGTAAATGAAAAGTATTACAAAAAGGAAGAGTGATTAGGGATGATGTGCGGAGTATAAAAGCTATGGTAAGACGATTTTTAGAAACTTGTCTGTATGCTCGCCGAAAGGCATGAATCAAATTTCACGGACTGTTAGGGAGATTTTCTAAATTATAGGTTATCCTTATTACAGTATTCCCTTACAGGTGCTATTAAAACATTATATAGCCATATAGCGTTTGCTTTTTAAACTCCGATATCAATTTGCCGCCTAGGAGCTGTGATTTAAGCCCGTTGGACTATCTTTTGTGGGGAGCCGTTAAGGACAAATGCTATGCGAGCCATTAAGAGACGATTGATGCTTTAAAACACGAAGTCGAAGTTGCCATTCTGAAATAAATCAGAAGGTTTTCCGACACGTGAGCAAGCCACATAGAGCTGTTCATGTGAGAAGCATTGATTCTCCAAATTTAATCCATACACTTGTAACGACTGTCCTTGTGCTTTGTTAATAGTCATTGCGAAAGCGAGTCGCACCGGGAATTGTAAACGTTTGAATTCGAATGGCATATCTGTCGGGATCATTGGGCTACGTGGCAACAGTACGTCTTCACCTTTGAATTTTCCAGTCAAAATTGTTACCTCGATAACATTGTTCATCATTTTCTTGACTGAGAGTCTGCTTCCGTTGGAAGGTCGTGGTGGATTTATGTTTCGAAGAAGAATGATGGGTACGCCAATTTTCAATGTAAGAAAATGCGGCTGCATGCCTGGCAAATCAAGGATTTCAAGAAACCAGTTGGATAGTTGACAACCTCGTCTTGATTCTCCACAGTATCGATGGACTTATATGTTGTCGTTTCATTGGTTTGGCTGCTAATACCGGTTGAACGGGCAGAAGTTGCTACTCTGCAGCGCCACCTAGTGGTGAGTGGCATCAATGAGCATATTCTACAAATCTTCTCCGTGGAAAAATACATATACAAGGTGAACGATATGAAGTGTTACCTATTCAAAACACCATAACATTTTTGTGTGAAATTAGTTTTTATTGATTTCAAAGACAAAATTGTTCAAAAATTATTAAAATTTTAACATGTATTCACTTTAGCTCGATATGACCACCTTTTGCCTTGACTTTAGCCTTCAAACGGTCAAAAAATGAGTTGCAAGCTGCACGAATGTGATCTTGAGGTATTTTGGCCCATTCTCGTATAATCGCTTTTTTCAGCGCATCCATACTGGCATATTATTTAGTCCTCACCTTGCTCTCCAAAATGGGCCAGATGAAATAGCCTATCGGATTCGGGTTTGGCGAATTCGAAGACCATTGTGTGGACGAAATGAAGTGTGGAACATGATTTTTTAACCATTCTTGGTTCACACGAGCTTTATGAGATGGTGCCGAGTCCTGTTAGAACGTCCATGGTCTACGACCGAAATGTTTGCGTGTCAACGGCTCTAAGGCAAAAATAAGTCGCATTCACTTTGACACCAGTCTCGATAAAAACGATTGGAGAGCGTCCATCAGTGGTCACTGCGGCCCAATCATTACTTGCGATGGGAAATTGCTTCGAGTGGCCATACGTAGGCTCAAATTCTCGTATGAGCGTTCGGTCAAGTAAACACGATCGTTTTGAGTGTTTATGAACTGGTCAATAGGGAAATTTTTTTGAGGAATTATAATCGGTCCAGTAGCTTTTGAGTTCATCGCTGACATACAGACAAACATTCATTTTTATATATATAGATAACAATAAGATGGAATTTGACATGATCTAAGAAAAAACAAAAAGTGTTTCCATCCATGGGCTGTTGTTTGTGATTCTTAAATTGCCAAGTCGATTGGCGAAGAGATCTCTTTCAAAGCCATATTTTGAGTACAAATTTAATACCGCGAGAATTTTTATAAAAGAGCTTCATACTTTTTTTTTTTTTGTTACACAGTGAAATTTTTCACAATCAAGCCAAAAAATCATCAGAATCATCAACACTTTCCTGTTTTTGGTCATCCGCTTTGAACAGAGATTTCTTATAGTCAAATGCTTATGCACTATAAAGCCAGCACGTTCTTTTGATATCTTTACGAAGTCAGCTAACTCACGCAACTTCACTTTTCGATCACTCAAAAAGATTTTGTGGAGTTTTTAAATTTCTTTTTGACGTTTTTTGGTGTTACCGCCTATTTGAACGTACGTCCATTGCGTGTGCATCATCATTTCGCTATAAAATTTGGGTCAATCAAATCTTGTATAATACACAGGGTGATATTATATTTAATTAATAGCAAAACTAAATAAAAGGGTATGGCAAAATATTAATGGGGCAATAAACTGGAATGTGATGGCCAAAAACTGCCAACATAAAGCGAAGATACATACAAAAAAACAAAAAAAATAAAAGTCAGCAATTTGTAGAATTATGTAGGGCTGAATTTTCAGTCACATTTATGACTACATTAAATTTTATGGACACATTCACGCCTATGCATATTTTTATATACCCATTACAGGTATAGAAATGATGATTCACATGTAGCAACTGACCGCAAAGTGACTGCAAAGAAGAGGCCAATCATATTAATATAAAAGTAATATAAAAGCAGAGAAGGGGCACATTTGTGTGGATAGTTTAAAATCACACCCAAGAAACAATAAATGTAGCACATTAATATATATAAGTAGTAATTTAACAATGGCAAAAACAACTTCGCTTGAAAGCTGCATGCTTTGGCAACACTCGTATCGGTGCTGTGGCAGTTAATAGTAATAAATAGATAAGAAACCGATTGGCATCAACAATATATGCAAAATATGTCAAGAAAATGGTTAAATCCGTTATGAAGTAGGGAAAAGTCAAAGCCACAAGGGGAGGATAAGCTACAAAAGCAGTAACTGTTTCGTTGTTGAGTTTTGTCTAAAGGTTTTTATAGGTAAATTGGAAAAAAATATTTGCCAAAAGTGGTCAGAAACGACACACCTTTCAACGATTTTCGTGCTTGAAAGTGTAACTCATAAAATCCACCTGACTTGCAAAGGTGGCGTTTGTGGACAACAACAAGGCACGCCATATAAATTTGAGGAAAAGCGCCACCTAAGCAGTTCAAGGTTATGTGGGTCAAACTATGTAGGTATCACAAGGATTGCCATTTACATATGTTTTGGGATAGACAAACAAAAATACATAAATATTTATATTCAAACATGCCTTTATGGTTTTTCAAAATATTCTACATGCACACCTACACATTATTCCATGCGTTTGAACTATTTTTTAACACTTCCTTGCACCAATCGAAGCGTGACCTCTTCTTGAGCGGTCACCAAATTATGCGAATTCAACGTGCATAAAATTTTGGTGGTGCAATATTGAATATATGCGAGTGTAACGAATACTCAAAGCTGTCTCAATCTCACTGCATACTGAAAAAAATTGTGGCGTTAGGAGGCAAAACGGCGGGCGACTCAATATTCTTTAGTTCTTCCTCTTTCATAATTGTGATACCGCGATCATATAGTTATTTTTTTGTTTTGTTTGTGCATTTATGAGTATGTTTTGTCAATCTCTCATTTTTCTACTAATTTCTTAATTAAAAATATAATAATCAGGGTTAGGATTTTCAGGCATTTGCCTATTTTGTCTCCTTTGTCCTATCTGTTAACGAACTGACAACTTTTTTATACAAAATATAAATTTTTATTTTGCCTTTTTTGTGCCATTTTTGATTTTATCGCCTTTTCCCGCCTTTTCCCGCCTTTTCTAGGTGCTTTGCCTTTTTCTTGCCTTTTTATATTTAAAGCTTTGTCAGGCTTTGGATTTGGCACAGCTTTTTTGTTTTACAACACTGCTCTATACTCATCAGCTGATTTCTATTTCTTCTTCAGCTTGCGATATGATGAGTTTCTTTTTTTTGTAGATAAAACTTGACATTTTCAAATTCGTGCGTTAATTTTCTTTGTGAGTTAAATATTTGCGATAATTTAAAATGCCTAAAGCACATTCTTATAATTCCGTGAAAATCCGCGGTTATATAAAAGAATTTGAGGAAGACATTCTTTCGACTGACGGAAAGATTCGCATTTGTTCCTGCTGTGGAATAAAAGTAAATCACGACAAAAAACATCATATTCAACATCAACTTCAAATGGAAAAACACAAAAAAGCGGCGACATTGAAACTGGCTCCGAAGGCACAACCTATAACTTCATTTTTAAATAATGCCACATCAAACGAGTTTTTCAGAGATCTCACCAAAATGATGGTAGCCTGCGATATACCTTTAATAAAAGCCAATCATAAAGAGTTCAGATCGTTTATGGAAAAATATGTCCAGAAAAAAGTACCTGCGGAAGCACTATTTAAAAGAAATTTATGAAAATGTTTTGGAAGAAATACGGTCGCATATTTGATGAGACTACGGACAAAGCAGGCAGATTCCTTTGCAATACCATTATCGGTCCTTTACGGCAAGGTGGCCGAGGCTTTCTTCTAACATCGGAAGTAATACAAAAGGTAAACGCTTCGGAAATTGCTAAACTCTTTGATGATGCCTTCAAAATTCTATGGCCAAAAGAAGTAAAACGGGATAAAGTATTGATATTTGTTACAGACGCTGCACCATATATGAAAAAAGCGTAGTTGGGATTCAGTTATTTTATCCACGAATGATTCATATTACATATGCTGCGCACGGAGTTCACAGGGTACGTGAAAAACTGCGAAGCCAGTATGCAGAAGTTGATTCCTTAGTTGCTAATATGCAGAAAATATTTTCAAAAAGTCCAACAAGAACTCGATTCTTTCAAGAAAATCAACCAGATCTACCTCTACCACCTCAACCAGTAAGTTTTTTTTTTAAATCCATGTATGTATAGAAGATTAAAAAATTTGACATTTTTAAAGGTCTTGACACGCTGGGGAACTTGATTGGAGGCAGTATCATATTATGCAAAAAATTTTAACGGAATCAAAGATATTGTTGATGGTCTCAATGACGATGCGGCTTGCGTTATTTTTGCAAAGAAATTGTTTGCAAACAAGAGAATTCGAGAGGACTTGGCTTATATTCAGGCTAACTTTGGGTTTATAGTAGGCGAGAGAAATTCATTCAACATTCTTCAGAAGAGAGGTTACTTTTACACCTAAACATATTTACATACTTTTATATAATAGTTCAATCCGCTATTAACTTATTCATCATACATTGTCTTACGGACTATTTATATAAAATCGTGTTAATTTCAATATTTTAAAGTGCAGAACATATTTTTATTTCAGGACGATTTTAAATGACTTAAAGGTTGGATTTAGAACGTAGATTTTTACCGATTTTCTACTTTTAATATTGAAATTAAAACGAAATTACATAACGCCCGTTTTCACCATCTTCAGTTAACGCTAACTCGCACTATATTTGACAGAAATCGTTCGGCGATCTGTCGGATAAGGTGCCAGTTAGCGTTAACTGAAGATGGTCAAAACGGCACTAATAATTATTGAATTGAAAAATGCACGGTCCACGAATAAGTAGTGGATTAGGCTAGTATGTATATACTAAGATTGGTAATTTAATGACTAATATTTATGCGAGCCAATAAATAATGTATTGGATGCACTGCAGAATATAACCACAAACGAGGTGGAGTTTTTGAATTGGGCACCATTAGTCTCTGTGGATGTCGAGAGGAGCTTTGGTGCATTCAAATCAATGCTTCGTGATAATCGCATGAGGTTATTACCCGAAAATTTTAAAATGCACTTAGTGGCACTGTGCTACTATGATAGCAAGGGCGAAAATATATACATACAGTATATATTTTTAAATATATTTAACTGTACGTAAAAGTGTGTACATATTTAAAAAATGGAAAAATAAATGCCTTTTTTTTGCATTTTTTGAAAACTAATTTTGCCTATTTTCAAATGCTTGCTGCCTTTAAATCCTAACCCTGATAATAACAACGTGGGAGATGAAAGCTCTCCATTCGTCAGTGTGCAAATACGAACTCTCACTTAAAAGCCAAGAACAACATACCATAAACTAGGTCTCAGAGAGACTGCAACATAAAAATTAACAGAAGTACGTACGTGCGTATGTGAGTATAAATAAACATTAGCAATAACAAAGGTAGGCACATGTCTGTGTAAAGTTCGGATTGATAGTGACCGTAACAGAAGAAGAAAGTATGAATGTAATAACATAATGAACGAATTAACATAAGATTAACAGAGGTGAGTATGTAAGCACGGTAAGTATTTACTAATGTTATATCTATGCATGTAAAGAATGAGTATTCCAATAAGTAGCGGTAGTGTTATATAGATGCTTAGTAGAGTATTGTAGAGAGAATGTACACTGAAGAGCAAAACTGTAACAAAATGTAATACCTTCTATTTCAACACATTTTTTTTAGACATGTTTTAACAAATCAAATATTTTTTTTGCATAACTTTATTGGCATGTATGTACTCTCTCTCCCAAACCGGTTTGGTGTCAATGCAACAACAACAACACTAGTAGCAAGCAATAATGCAAATAAAGACAAATGTTACAGTTTTGCACTCAACCCATTTTTTATTTTTTACAATAAATAAAATAAATATTAATAAGATGTCCAATATCCTTTGGATTTTTTCAGCTCGTGGATACGATTGGGCATACTTCGTGTATACCTCAAGACAAAGTCAGTCGGAATAGCATCCCATACATCGCGTGTTCGCTCCCACAGCTCATTAACTCCACTGGGCGGACTTGAATATTCGGCAAGCTTCGATTTTACATGACTCCATAAATTTTCGATTGGGTTCATGTCCGGTGATTGTGGAGGCCACTTCAAGTTACGAAATTTTTGGCGTTGCATCCAATTTCGTACAACATGTGCGGTGTGCTTAGGGTCATTGTCTTGCTGAAAAATTACTTTTTCAGCAGCAAGACCCATACTTTCCACTACACCCGGCAGATTTTGTTGCAATATGGCCCGGTATTCCTCTTTTCGCATTATACCGTCTATTCGTACTAAAGGACCCACACCATTTTTGGAAATGCAGCCCCACACCATAATGGAGCCACCACCATGTTTTACTGTCTGCTTGATGTGATGTGGCTGGACTGCATTTGGGTCTTTAACCCAATAACAGGCCCGACCATCTGACTAAAATCGATTGATTTTGGTTTCATCAGACCAAATAACCTGCAATCGTTTTGAAATTTTATGAAAAAAGGTCTTTTATAATCCATTTATAAAGACGTACCTGATCCCAATCTTCAACTGTCCAGCTTTGGTGAGCCGCAACAAAATCCAGCCTCAACCGCACATGTCTTTTTGTCAGCATTGGCTTGGTTTTCTTCTCCGCTGCCTTTAGCCCCAGTTTTGACAGGCTGCGCCTGGCTGTCCACTGACTGGCATCAATATCCAGCATCTTTTGTGCTTTTTTGTAAGTGACCGCCTTGCTGCTTGTTACCAAATTTGCCAGATGGCGGGCATCGCGGTCGCTTATCTTCCTTGGCCGGCCTCCTTTGTTACTGGGAACAGCGTCTGGTACATTTTTCCGCAGCCTTTGCACAGCCATGTGGCTCAATTCGAATTTTTTAGCTATTTTTCTTATAGACTCGCCCTTCTTCAGCAAATCAATTATTTGGTGTTGTACTTCCCGATTTAACATTTTGTCTTATTCACGGTCACGTTTATAATAATTAAAAATCCACCAAATATATAATTACGAGAAAAATAACGGAAAATTTGAAAATTAAGAGTGAGTGCAAAACTGTAACATTTGTCTTTATTTGCATTATTGCTTGCTACTAGTGTTGTTGTTGTTGCATTGACACCAAACCGGTTTGAGAGAGAGAGTACATACATGCCAATAAAGTTATGCAAAAAAAATATTTGATTTGTTAAAACATGTCTAAAAAAAAATGTGTTGAAATAGAAAGTATTACATTTTGTTACAGTTTTGCTCTTCAGTGTAAGTGGCATTACTAATGAGTAAATGATAGTTAACATTGCATATAAGCATTATGAGGGACTATAATGTAACTATACCATATAAAAAATGTTATATATACACTCGTTAGCAGTTAATTAGAAACGCGATGGTTTGACCAGTTTTGACTACTTTTCTTTTATAATTAATTCTTTAGCAAATATCACAAGAAAAAAGTTTTGAACTTTGTAGACATTTAAAAAAACTCGAAAAATTTTGATAAAATTACAAACTTTTAGTCAAAATTAAAAAAAAAAAAAAAATATAGTTAATTGTTTAGCAAATACCACAAAAAAAGTTTTAAACTTTGTAAACATTTTTAAAAACTCGAAAAATTTTGATAAAACTACAAACTTTTAGTCAAAATTAAAAAAAAAAAAAAAAAAAAAAAAAAACGGGGGCTCACTTTTATAAACCATTAAATTTTTATTAATTACACAGGCCGACAAAATTTAACCAACATTCAGACCCAGAAACCAGACTATATATTTCCGAAGGTTTATGATGTGCTGAATCCAAATCTGGCCTCAGAATTGCTCTATCAGCTCTGGTTTTCGAGATATCCTAACCTAAAAGTGCAAAAAACACCATTTTTGCCCATATTTGAGGTTATGTAGCCTTGCAGATGTTTTCTTTCACCAAAATTAAAGGATGGCATCTTTAAATACAATCCTTCTTTTTTCAAATGGCGTTTTGTTTGCTCAAATATCATTTTTTTCGCAGAGATATCGCATAACCTCAAATATGGGCAAAAATGGTGTTTTTTGCACTTTTAGGTTAGGATATCTCGAAAACCAGAGCTGATAGAGCAATTCTGAGGCCAGATTTGGATTCAGCGCATCATAAACCTTCGGAAATATATAGTCTGGTTTCTGGGTCTGAATGTTGGTTAAATTTTGTCGGCCTAGTTCCATTAAACACGAAAGATACGATTATCGTAAAAACTCAAACTAATAAATTAATTTTAGTTATCAATCCGAATTTTGCATGGACAGAGAAGCAGATATTAGTTTAAATTATTTCGGATACTTTTCCTTGTAGACTAGTGTTATCAAGCAATTTTTTCCTCCCCTTGTTCACTCCACTCCATAGGGCTTCGACAACACTCTTCCGTTGTCGGTTCTAGGCTATTGTTTTTGCGCGGTACCTATAAACTATATAGCTGGGCTGCCAAAAGTACTTGATTCTGTAAGGGACCAAATGATAAAACCCTATAAAAAATGGTCTAATTCACACTATTATCAGAAAAGTCGCAAAACAAATGTGGTTCAGTAATGAATATTAGAACATTAGATTGAGGATATTTCAAAAGTAGTGCCTAGATGTGAATAGTGGATAGTTCCTAGACGGTACTTTTTTCATGTCATCTTTGATATTTCTCAAGTAGGCAAATGCACAATTTTACGCGATAAAGCAGTGCGTGAAAATTATTGAAACTTTTTATGAACATTTTATGCAAAATTCCTGATCTTTTAGGAGGAAATAATCGTTTGAATGAGTCGACAATTCACAAGTGGTGAGCTAATTTCAAGAAACTGGTTTTGGCGGGCATAGAAAAAGCACTAGCAAACCAAAAATTGGACCATCAGTTGAGAATATTGCTGCTGTAGCGCAAAGTGTGGTTGAACAACTTT
>JAYXIM010031154.1:0-20626 GCA_037575425.1 Anastrepha fraterculus | reverse complement strand
CGCTGAAGTATAAACAACGCAGTGTTTTCGTGCTCCGAGTATGTCAACTTTCGTGCCGTCGAAACGCAATTTGCGGGAAGCTTTGCTTTTCTGCTTCAATTTGAAAAAAATACAGCCCAAGCCCGTGAATTGCTGCAGGAGGCCAACCCAGACCATACTCCGTCGATTTCAACATGTGAGTACTGGTTTCGACTATGCAAAAGTGGTGATTTTCACACCGAAGACAAGGAGCGTCTTGGCCAGCCCAAAAAGTTCGAGGACGCGGAATTGGGGGAATTGGTAAACGAGGACTCGTGCCAAACCCAAAAAGAGCTTGCTGAATCATTGGGCGTTGATAAATCAACCGTTTGCAAGCGTCTAAAAGCGATGGGAATGATCCAAAAGCAAGGACATTGGGTCCCGTACGAGTTGAAGCTGCGCGACGTCGAACGGCGATTTTTTACGTGCGAATTGCTGATCGAGCGACAAAATCAGAAGGGTTTTTTGCATCGGGTGGTGACTGGCGACGAAAAATGGATCCACTACGATAACCCAAAACGCAAAAAATCATGGGGTTTGCCCGGCCACGCATCAACGTCGACGGCCAAGCAGAATATTCACGGCAAGAAAATCATGCTCTGCATTTGGTGGGATCAGGTCGGCGTCGTATATTTTGAGCTGCTCTAACCGGGCGAAACAATTACGGGGGATCGTTACCGACTGCAATTGATGCGTTTAAGCCATGCATTGAAAGAAAAACGGCCGGAAACGGTAAAAAGGCACGACAAGGTTATTTTGCAACATGACAACGCTCGGCCGCATGTTGTTCAACCTGTCAAAAAATACCTTGGAACGCTTGGCTGGGAAGTGTTACCCCACCCGCCGTATAGTCCAGACATAGCTCCCTCCGATTATCATTTGTTCCGGCATATGAGTCTCGATTTGGCGGACCAGCGGTTCTCCTCGTACGAGGCTACCAAAATATGGGTTGAGTCATGGATAGCCAAGCAGCGGCCAGAATTTTGGAGAAATGGCATCCGGAAATTGCCCGAAAGATGGGCGAAAGTTGTAGCTAGCGATGGCCAATACTTCGTATAAAATATTTTGTACCGTTTTTTCACAATAAAGCCCCAAACCTTTAAAACTAAACTAACAAAAAAACCTTTAAAACTAATTCAACCTCCCAATAAAATCTGTGAACAACTTATTCTTGCAGACTCCTAAGATAAATTAAATAAATTCCATACAATATTTCAAGAAAACTAATGAAAATAGCGTCAGTAAAAGAAAAATCAACCTCGATAAGAGATGACATTTTGTGCAAGTAAACACCCAATACCGTCAATCAACGCAATTTTTAGCTACTTCAAATTTGCACTTTGTTATACCGAAATTTAATGAGCTATAAATCTGCGTGCCAGAAAATGTTCGCAAAGCTCTGATTAAAAAATTTTAACTTATGATGAAAATTTGTTGAATTATTTCAGAATTTGCATAAAGTCTGAAGCATAGAATTATGTGGCTTTTGAAGTACAATGAAATATATTTTAGTGAAAAATATTAATAAAATTAAATAAAAAACAAATATAAGTTACTTATCAAAACTTGTCAATAAGTCTCAGTACTGCAGTTATTGAACGCACCGCAGCCAACGAAGATCATAAAATTCCTGAAAGACCCTCTTGTGTAACTTTTTACATATCTCTTATATTACATCTTTACATATTACTTATGCATTTTTTTGCTTCAACTTTCATTTATTTAGTTACATCAGTCACTTGCTTATATTATAATTTATTCGATTCTGCAAATAAAAGCGCATCATCCGAAGCATTTCATAGAATCCGCATGCGCTGCAAATTAACAGAGTCCGACTCAGTTGAAAAAATAAATTGCAAAATTTTCTCTCACCTGAATTTATGAATTAATGATTATTTGTTATTTCTTCCCCACCAACATTTCAATTTCTGTCAACCAACGAGGCAACGATGGCATGCGCATCTTTTTTGAATTTTTTATTTCCAGTTTTTAATTAAATCCATATTTGCGAAAAGACAAAAAACAAGAGGGAATAAAAGTGCATTTAGCACATGCAGTGAAGAATAATGAAAAATCATGCAGAAAATTTTTTAAAATAAAACTTTTAACCCACTGAGTATACGGATATTGCAAATTCAATAACAAACAAATCATTGCATCAAGGCAACCATATTGAAAATAACCACAATTTTTGTTATGAGGATTTGCTTTTTTGTTTAATCTACCATATATGGACTTTATGACAAATATAGACCTGTTTTTTTTCAGCGAACACGCATGTTGCGCTGCTGTGCGAAATAATATTTTCTAATTAATTTTTGCTGTTTTCATTTTTACGCATTGGCATCTGCTATGCATTGATTTGCTGCACGCTGCCCATCGATTGCTCTCATCCCATAGACATACCTATATGAATTTATATATATCATTAAAAAGGTTATATAGAAAAATATGAACTTTATTTGAACATTTTATTTATTTTGGTTTTTAGTTTAAGTATATTGAAAAATGTTCATTCAAAAATTTTCTAATTAATTTGGTGCAACAACACTAATTCACGGAGTTTGTGGCTACGGCTTAATCATTATTGACCTTATTGCTGGACTAAGTGCATACATACATTCAGATTTTCCAATGCTGGCATGCATACATACCATATATGCCCACATTTGCATAATTACACACATATACATATATTTACTCCTGCCACACATACACATATATATATTTATATATCACCTTTTACTATACCTAATTATATATTTTAGAGCGTTAAACGGAATTTATTAGACTTAAAAACTGTATTGTTTTTTTATTAACAAATTATTTTTTTAACAAACATCTTTCATGCAAACACTCGTACGTACAAGTGTGCACAAAGGCGAAGTAAGAGCATAGAAAAACAATCACTTCATATTGAACACTCTCATTACTGATATTTGCGTAAAAATTGTATTCCTCAAAGCAAGAAAATAATAGCGATTTTCCAATTAACGAAAACCGAACCAAATTTTTTTAATTTTTTGGTGAAAGAAATCTCAACTACTAGAGTGAAAATTACGACGGTGAAACTTATAAAATCCACAAATACATATATACATTTATACCATACCAAAAATATACTAAATAAGGAAAATTAATATTTTTGTGCATTTGTGGAATAAACGTGCGATGGAGTAGGAAGAGAAAACGCATATTGCTATAAGATTCGACAGTTTCAGCTTAACTGATTTTCAATGTAAAAAAATTATTATAAAACGGTAGCCTAAATTTTTATTGAAATGTGTTTTTTTTTTTTGTGTTTTGTTTTTTGAAGATTAAAACTGCTCTGTATATTTATTATTTAAAAATCTGTAAAGCAGCATTCACATCAGCACTCATTACAGAAAAAGTAAAAGTTTACCCAAAATCATGAAAAATAAAATAATAGTAATAAATAAAAAAGCACATAAAATTAATAGAGATAAAAGGCGAAATAGAAATAAAAATAGAAAAAAATAGAAAAAATAGAAATAGAAACCGAAATAAAAGTAGAAAAAATAGAAATAGGAAAAAAAAATTAAAATAGAAACAGAAATAAAAGTAGATAAAAATAGAAATAGGAAAAAATAAAAATAAAATAGAAACAGAAATAAAAGTAGATAAAAATAGAAATAGAAAAAAAAAATTAAAATAGAAACAGAAATAAAAATAAAAACAAAAAAAGAAATAGAAATAGAAACACAAATAAAAGTATATAAAAATAGAAATAGAAAAAAAAAAAATAAAAATAGAAATAGCAAAAAAAAAAACATATAAATAGAAACAGAAATAAAACTAGATAAAAATAGAAATAGGAAAAAAAAAATTTAAATAGAAACAGAAATAAAAGTAGAAAAAATAGAAATCGAAATAAAAATTAAAACAGAAAAAGAAATAAAAAAAGAAACAGAAATAGAAATAAAAGTAGAAACAAAAAAAATATAAATAAAAATAGAAATAGTAAAAGGAATAGAAATAGAAATCAAATAAAAATAGAAATATACTACTGTGGGCAAAAAGGAGGGTGAATTTGGTTGTAAAATAAAAATCTTTATTTATTCTTGTAAATCAATTTCATCCGCTCATAACGCTCAAATAATATTCCTTATTAACATTTGGGCCAAGTGGAAGGAATTCATAGTGCACCACACCACGAAAATCGAAAAAAACTGTCATCATGACTTTTATTTTTGAACGACTTTGACGTGCTCTTTTCGGTCTGGCCTCGCCTTTAGCACGATATTCGCTTGATTGGTCGGTTGTTTCAGGGTCGTAAGCATAAATCCAAGTCTCATCTCCCGTAATGATGCATTTGAGCTTGTCCTGATAGTCTGAAAGCATTGTTTCACACACATCAACGCGACGACTTTTTTCCAAGAAATTGAGAGTTTTCGGTACCAAACGAGATTTGACTTTTCGTAGGCTCAAATGGTCTTTCAAAATGGTTTTCACAGATCCTTCTGATATTCCGATCATATCAGTAAGGTCTTTAACAGTCAACCGACGATTTTTGAGCACTAACTCCTTCACTTTATTGACGTGTTGGTCATCTGTTGACGTCGATGGTCGTGCGGAGCGCTCCAAGTCATCAACACGTTCTCGACCCTCTTTGAAGTCTTTGTACCACTTATAAACATTTTTCTGCGACATGGTCGAAACACCAAATGCCTTCTGCAACATGCTAAACGTTTCCGCAGCCGAAATTTCATTCCGCAAACAAAATTTGATGGCACTTCTCTGCTCAATCAAATCAGACATTGTAAAAATCGAAAAATGCACTCTTGGTCGTTTGGTAAACACAAGCGTAAATATATTACTGATAAAGACATTCACATGAAAGTTGGCCCAGATGTTACTAACAGTGCTGCCAACTCATGAAAAAAATAACTAGAGCGAAATTTTAATCCCGCGAAGTTTGACAAATAAATTCACCTTACGTTTTGCCCACAGTAGTAAACCGGAAAACATACAAAACGTAAAGAAAAAAAATTAAGAAAATATTAAACTTGTATTCGCATTTGTGCAGGAGATCAAATAATATTGATCTGTAAACATTTTATATCAAATTTACGGAAAGTGCATTTTTCCCATCGAAATTCAATGGTAATTCTCCACGCGTTGGCGGCACGCGTAAATATCAAATATAAACAAAAGGGCTCCTAATGTACATATTAACAAATGTTTACACATTAAACAAGGTGGGGCAATATTAATCATCATCAATTTTATTTTTGAAAAACTTGTTTGCCAAATAAAAAAAAAAGTATTTTAGAAATGGAAAGGTCAAAATACCTTTACGTGCTCCATTGCTTGTCTGTTTGTGTGCCGCAGCTGTCTAGCTCCCAAGTGTCAAATAGGATTGACGTGCGACGCCATATGCAAAAATTATAAATTTCCCGATAGGGTGATTCATTTTATGCCATGTACATTGCTCTATACATTCCTTAATTCCAATAAACGAATTGAATTGATCAGACGTGCTTTACATCAAAATGGTGCAAAAGCGCTAGTTGGATTCTGGATGAATCACCACTTTAACCAACTCCAATATATTAAATATGCGTAGGAAAATAGTTTTTAAAAAACATAACAAATTAATTTTATTAAAAAAATATTGATATTTTTATAAAACCACATACAAATAACCATCAAGCGAGCAAAAACATTTTTTTTATTAAAAATCGAATAAAAAAAACTTACAAATCGGAAAAATTGTTTTTATAAAAAAAACTGTATATTGCAGAAAAATAAAATAAAACATATATGCCAAGCATGTAAAATACCATTTTTAAGAAAAAAAAAGAATTAATTTTATAATACAAAAAAAAATATTTTTCGTTCAAAAATATTACAAATTTCTAAGTAAAAAATACTAGTAAAATTTATAAAGCATGTTTTTATCAAAAAAAAAATTTTTTTAAAATTTGAAGAAAATATTATAAAAAATTTTACTAAACTTATTAGCATAAAAGAAAAAGTGTGTGCCCATAAAAATTAATAGAAATAAAAAAATTAATAAAAAAAATTAAAAATGTGGTTTATAGGAAAATTAATTAGTAAAAAAAATGTTTAATTTTTTTTTAATATTTCACATAAATTAAAATATTTGAAGGCCACTAAAACAGTTTAAATCGGAATGATTTTGCATAAAACACAAAATAAAAACGTCCATAACAAGCATTGATATTCACAAGACTTTGAAAAGCAAAACAGCAATTTAAAATAATTTCTCAGAATGTTTTTTACCAACAAAAAAAATCGGAAAAAAAATATAAATTCTATAAGAAAATTGAAAAAAAATCCCCTATGTAAACGAACGACACAAAAAATTCTTTATTAAAAAACAAAACAGTGCGCAAGAAGGAGTGCGCGAGAACAAAATTAACAAAACAAAATTTATTAGAAAAATATACGCTTTATAAAAAAACAACCTAACATAACATAAATTTACATATGCGAAATTTTTCCCAAAAAAATTTCTTAAAACAGCATAAAAAATTCGAAAAATTTCAGAAAAAACAACAATATTTTTCAAAAAACTTAGGTAACAAATAAAAACGCGAAAAACTGCAAATGAGTGCCACAAAACTTTTTGAACAAAAATTAAATTTTTAGTAAAAATTAAAACTACAAAATAGTTATATTTATATTAGAGTTCTTGCCGACAAAATTAGAAAACAAGATAAAATTTGGCATTGATTTTTACTCCACAAAGGCTTAAAAGAATTATGAGCGGCAAACCGGCAAATATTGAAATGCCAGTGTCTTACTTCAAGCTAACTTCGGATAGGGTTGCCAATAAGTAGTACAACTTAGTATACTCTGGCACGAGATTAAGCTCTGAAATTTTTGTTAAATTAAACTGTTTTTCTTGAAATATGGTCAACCATTTAAAATTTTTTAGACTTTCCTTGGCAGAATTGCCTTAGAATAATTAACAAAAAAAATTAAGTAATTAAGTGAAATTTAATTAAGTGAGTTACTGCAGTTGCTGGATACAAACAGTACTTAAAATATGTGATAAAAAATACGCAAATTTTCTATTAGCTCTCATTTCAATAAATTTAAGCTATAACAGGGATGCCATGTGCTTTAAATAATACCAGAATTTAACATTATATAGAATTTGCTTTCGGTAAACTCCTTGATCAAATTTCTACTCACATGTGCCATTATTGAGCCAGCTCAGTCTTTAACTTGCTCTGCCATATTTTCAGCAATATTTTTAAAATTCATTACCGCGCAACGAAAAATAGCTAAAATAATATTGCATATTCGCCTATTATATGGCGACTAGGCGCAAAAAAACAAACCGAACATAGCCAAATTTAATTAAAAACTGCCGGATATAAAAAATCTAATCAAGTTTTGTAAATGCAGTTGTGCACGCCTAAAGATATGCAATATTAATCTGTTTTTATTGAATGCCTACTACAAAGCATTTCACATATTTTTACACACCGTTTTTTTCGTGAAACTAAAAGCAACTGAGTATAAAAATTAAATTAAATTATATCAAAATATTTACATGCTGCATTTTATCTTTTCCAATGGCAAAGCAAAAAAGTGTTGAGCTTTTCAATGAATAGTTTTTCTAACTATTAGCGAGTTTGCGGGTCACAAACATTTTTTTAACAAAATAAAGAAAAATATGAAATAATATTTATACAATGTTTTGACATTTTTGGTGAGCATGAAAAGCGAATGTGCAATTATAAAATGTGACAAGTGTACGTGTTTACAGTAAATATTACTGAAAATTGCTAAAAAATCGAACTTTCAGAGGAAGCGATAGTAAAATTAATATAAATGAATGCAAAAACTGTGCCAAAGGGGCAAATAAGTTTGCTTGTTTTTTTTTTATTTTTTGTTTTTGATTTTTGATTTACTTCGAGATTTTAAATTTTCTAGAATTTAAATGGAAATAAAACATTTTTGAGGCAGCATTAATCATTTACGTGCCTCGTAAAATTAACATTTAAGGGGGGAGCCTGGTTTATGAGGTCTAAAAATTGCATCTCTTTGCGTATTTTTTTTTAAGGAAAAAATTAATTTAGCACTGCAAAGTTTTTTCTATCTTTTAATGAACATTTAAAAAGTATAAAAAATTTGTGTACTGGTTAAAATAAGTTGAAAAAAATGTAATAGAAATTAGTAGAGCGCTGCAACGCTGGAGTTTTCAACTGGCGTACAAGATACAGCTCGTAATTATTATCTGAAGCAAAAAATTCAAATGGATTTCTAATTATCATGATCTTTTATTCTAGATGAACTAAGAAAACTCAGAGAAATTCCAAAATTTCAACTTTTTGGAGGTTTTAAAGAAAAAAAGGCCTTTCTATAAAAAAAAAATTCACTTCAACTTGGTATAAAAATCTTGAAATTTTTTTTTTATATATCTGTTTTGTTAGTTGAAATAGAAGAGAATTTAATACTGAAGGGAACAAACTATGATTCATTTCAAAAGGTTCATTAATTTTTTTTCATTCATGTACGCCAATTCAAAGAAATCATAAAAATGAAAAGTCGAGAAAAGAAGATAAAGTTTATACTATAGCTGTCCGGTCACAGCGTACCTACCTAACGCTCGCCTACCTTTGGCTTTGTATCTACGGAAATATTGAGAATTAGGCTCTGTAACTTTGTGTGAATATTCTGAAATATATTAGGAATCGCTTAAAACGAAAAAAAAAAATTGATTTTTTTGACCTTATAAACGAGGCTCCCCCTTAAAGCGAGAGGCTGTATGAATTTTATCAACTTATGAGAAAACAGCTGTTAGTAAGTAGGTTGGCGACCCTATGCAAATTATGGCAACATCAGGGTACTGCAAAATTTAACATTTTTTGGAAATTATGAAAATAGGCACGCTGTGAAACTAAAAGGTTTTCCAGTAAGAGGTGTTATTTTGATCAAAAAATCAATGGTTTCGTTGCTTGTGTGGCACGTAGCGCTGTCTTGTTGAAAATAAACGTTGTCCAGATCAATACCATCCAATTCCGGCCATAAAAAATCGTTTATCATCTCTCGATAGCGCAATCCATTCACCGGAATTGTTGCTCCAGCTTCATTTTCGAAAAAGTAAGGTCCAATGACTCCGCGGGACTATAAACCGCACCAAACAATCACGCGTAGAGGATAGAGAGGCTCTCCAACAATAACTCTTAGATTTTCTGAGATCCCCAGATCCGACAATTTTGCTTGTTGAGGAAGCCACCGAGGTGGAGATGGGCCTTATCACTCAAGATGATGTTTCGATGGAATTCCGCATCATTTTCATGCATTTCAACGACCCATTCAGCAAAGACACGACGTTGTTGCTGATCGGCCGGCTTGAGTTCTAGTGTTAACTGGACTTTATAAGCCTTAAGTCCCAAATCTTTATGCAAAATACGGTGCAATGACGTTTGTGGAATGCCTAATTCCAAAGTACGACGAGGAATAGACAAACCTGCGTTTTCTTCAACGCTTTCGTCTACAACAGCAATTGTTTCGGCTATTCTTGAGCCAAGAGTACGGGTTTTAGTCTTCACATCACTAACTTCTCCCAACAGCTCGAATTTTTTCTGTATTCTGGTCAGACAAGGTGCTTCGCGATGACCCAAAAATTTTCGAGTTTTACGAACCGTCTCTGCCAAATTTTCACCAATTTTAATGGTGAATTTTAATAATTTCAATGCGTTGTTTAAGCGTGTATCGTTCCATTTTTACTAATGGCGTAGTTTCTACTTGTCAAATATCAAAAAATGTCAGCTTCAAAAGTGACACCTACCGAAATAGCGGGCTATTCAAAATAACACCTGTTACTGGAAAACCCTTTATAACAGATTTATCATTTTGTGTAAAACAACAGTTTTTGTTTTTTTTGTTTTGAATAGCTGAGAATCAAAAACTTAAAAAATTGCATCGAGTATAAATTTAATGGGTATGAGTGGAAAGAAAATGATCTTGGCAAATAGGAAGAAATCTTATTTAAAATTAGGAATTTTGTAACAGAGGCAATATACCCAAATTCTTCAGTATATTCGGAGAAACAAATTTTTTTTTTAGAAAACACTATTTACGTACATTAAATTAAAAAAAAGAATATAAAAAAAAAATATAAGCTTTTTACTTTAGCACTAAGAGTAGAGATTTATGAATATTTTTTACTTTTAAACATCTAAAATTCAACTTTCAACAAATTTGCATCAGCGCTGAAAGGAGGGAAAACAGTCGCTTCATATAAAATTTCATATAAAATTAATTTACATATTTCTATTAAATATGAACAACAAATTATTTGATGATACGAGTACGTTGTGCGTACGAAGTGGCGCAAAATTAATCACCCTATCGCAAGATTCACAATTTTTTCCATTTACAAAACGTTCACCTTAGAATACCGTGCAACTATTTAAAGTAACTAAAACGGGGCGCAAAATTAATCACTTTATCGGAATATTTATAATTTGCGAAAGTAATTTGCGTCGTACTTCAATCATGTTTTACACTTGAGAAATAAACAGCTGCAGTGCATAAAGTTCAAAATATAAATTTTCATCACTCAACATCATATTTTTTATTTAGTAAAAAAGTTACGGACAAAAAAAATTTTATGATTAATAGTTTCCAACAATTTCCTTAAACCCTTGTAGTACCGTAGCTAAGGCTCCTCCAAATTATAATGTTTAAGAGCACTAAACCATTTTGGGATATCAGACTTTCAAATTCAACATAAAATTGTATGCATTTAATATTGAAATAAATGCGAATTTGCTACCTGGCAAGCAAACAGGCATAAACAATTAAGGTAGATTAGATTAAATTAGATTTGTGGGGAGTTGGACAAGTCTCGGATAGATTTCAGTAGAAATAATAGAGATAAGAAAAATAAAAAGTGGGTGATAAGACAGATAAATTAGTTTGAGATCACTCTTCCACAAATCTCTTGGATTCATTAAGGAATCTTCAGAGATCCGGAAGAGGAAGAGTATGAACTTTGTCCATACTCAGTATATCGCAACTCAGTATCCTAAGTCTGATTCTGGAAAATGCAGGACAGCTACAGAGAAAATGCTTTGCAGTGTCGTCATTCTCAAGACAGGATAGGCATATCGGGCTGTCTACGACCCCCATGGTAGCCATATGCTGACCACAGATGTTGTGCGCTGTGATTACATCCACCAGTACTCTCAGGTCCTTTCTGCTGCGTTTTAGGAGAAAGGTCGCTATTTTCCTGTTTGGTTCTTTCACAAAGCACTTGGCTATTCTGTACGAGTTCAACCCAGACCAACGTCCTCTATGGGTAGACCTCATGAAGGTAGAACTAGAAAGGGTTAAAGGCCTAGTGGCATACTTGGAGAGCCTTCATTAGCCAATTTATCAGCCAACTCGTTCCCTGTAGTTCCACAATGTCCAGGCACCCAAATAAGACTAAGTTTGTTGTGTTTTGCAACACTGTTCAGTTTTGTCTTACATTCACCGACTAACTTCGAAGAGCAGCTTGGGTTAGCAAGGGCTTTCAGTGCAACTTGACTGTCACTACAAATTCCAATACTGCTACCCCGCCACTTTTTCTCAATTAACCAGTACGCCACATTCAATATGGCATAGACTTCCGTAAGGAATACCGTGGCCATCTGTCCGATGGCTTAGAGACAATTAAGTGAATTTTTATTCTAGCAATAATCGAGAGACATGCTAAGACCATTTCGCTTCACAATGCACTACTGTAGGACTAATAAGAAAACGTAGTTTACGTTTTTCTATAGTTTTTCATGCGCATATCAAATACAGGGTAGGCCATTTAAAGCGGGCCCATTTGTTTCTGAAAAAAAACATTGAAAAAAACATTTTTTTTTGTGTTGATATGAAAAATCATTTATTTTGATTCAAGGAGATTTGTTCCAGCTAGTTTTTGAAAATGATATCCTTCAAATGTTTGCCTCTGGCCTTGATGGCCAAATGTGTCCTTTTTTCGGCGTTTTCCATCGTTTTGGCCAATATTTCGGCCGGTATGGCAGCGATTTCGCGTCGGATATTGTTTTTAAGTTGAGTTAGAGTCCTTGGCTTGTTGATGTATACCTTGGATTTCAGATAACCCCACAAATAAAAGTCCGGTGGCGTCAAATCTGGTGATCTCGGTGGCCACGGAAAATCACCATTTTTCGAAATCAACCTTCCAGGGAACAATGGCTTCAAAAAATCGATTGTAGCGCGTGAAGTGTGGCATGTAGCCCCGTCCTGTTGGAACCAGTAGCCTTCCATGTCATTTTCTTCGATGATTGGCATAACAAAATCGCGTATCATGGCACGATAACGCTCTCCATTGATGGTGACAGAGGCTCCATTTTCATTTTCGAAAAAGAACGGTCCGATGACCATTCCCGCACAAACACCGCACCACACAGTCACTTTTTGATCGAAGAGAGGCTGTTCTTCAACTAATTGAGGATTTTCGGCAGCGTAGAAGCGACAATTTTGCTTGTTTACGCCTCCATTCAACTGAAAATGAGCCTCGTCTGACATGATGATTTTTTGGCAAAAGTCGGGTTCATTTCGAACGGTTTCGACGGCCCATTTGGCATAATCAAGCCGTTTCGGGTAATCAGCCGGGTTTAATTTTTGTGCCATTTGAATTTTGTACGGAAACATTTTCAAATCGATGCGAATTATGCGCCTGAGTGTTGTCCTGGCGATGCCTAATTCCTGAGAACGACGATAACTCGATGTTCGCGGAGCCTCCTCAACACTGGCTCGTACAGCCTCGATATTTTCAGCAGAACGTCGTGTACGTTGTCTGGATGCGTGGCTGCTATTGCTGAGACTACCGTGGTTAATAAATTTTGCGTATAAACGCTGTAAAGTGCTTTTGGATGGCGCACTTTTAACTTTATTTTTTTTTAAACGCACGTTGAGTTTTCACAATTGAGAAGTTATTTTGGATGTAAAGCTGAATTATTTCAGCGCGTTCTTTTGGAGTGTACTGCTCCATGGTAAAAATTGTCTTGGACTGACGCTTCCAACGCGCTATGTCATTAGTCGATCTGACGTTCCTGTCAAAAGTTATAGGGTTGCCAGATGGGCCCGCTTTAAATGGCCTACCCTGTAATTTATTGGCGATTTCGTTTCTCACAAAAAATGTTGGCTTTCTATTGCCCTCTACTTTTTGCGTGGTCGATTCTAAAATAAATGTAATCAGGCGGAAAATTCTGTATTCGAATGAAAAAATGTCTAACTCAGTAAAGGTAAAGGAGGCAAATTTATTCCCCTTTGAGAAAATTTATCTGTGGAGTTGATTGCCTAAAAATTAGCTGACTATTTAAAGTGTTACTGTCAAGAAATGCGTGTGCCCAACAGTATTTTATGCTCTTTTCTGAGTAAGCAGAAAGCATGCCTTTACTGTGTTGAGTGCGCACCACTGATATAAATAAAAAATAAAAAAATTTTAATTAAAAATTAAGTGAAATAAAAGTTAAAAGTGATAAAACATTCCTGATTGCGAATAAAATTCAACTACTTTTGCATTGATTTATTCGCTACGTTCCAAATTTTATGAATAAATTATCCTTCGCTCCACTTACAAAAGGTTTATGCCTTGCTAATACCTACGGTATTAACATAAAATATTCACTAGCTTTATTAATGACCGGCTTTTTGAATAACGGCATTACAAGTGCTTATATAGTTATTTATATGTACCTGCGTATCTAGTACTGCAGCTTTAGCTAACAGTTTTCCAATCTCCAAAACTCCGTTGTGTTGGGCTGCTATGATTAGGCTTAGCCATTTATTACTTTGTTAAGCTGATAGTAATTTTTAAGGTAAACCGCTGGTGAAATAACGACAAAACGTTGTTGGCATTAATTACTGCATTAATTATTGCAGCTCATTAGCGCACAAATGTATGCAATGGAAATTTTGAATGTCAGTGAGTGAGGGAATATTATTATTTTTGTTTCATCTTATTTTTATTATTTTTTTATTTAAGGTTTTCTTATTTTTTACTTATATTATATACATATTTTTTTTTATTTTATGTATTTTTTTATATCATTTTTCAAACTTTTTTTGTTTATTGCTAATAATTTTTTTTTAATTTCAAGAGAAGGAAATTTCACTATACTAGTGATCGAAATAAGTTTTATTTTTAATTTCGTTTTTCTCTTCTTTTAATTTTTTTATTTTTATTTATTGATTTATTTCAGTTTTTAATTAAAAAACCCATAGCAATATATGGTAGCGAGCGAAGTACATTCATGTTAATTAAGTATTATTTTGAATTTATTTATTTTTCTTATTTTAATTAATTTTAGTATTTTTTTATTGATTAGTTTTCTTAATTCAAGAAAAAAAATGTAGTAAAATGTGGTAGTGAACCAAATTTGTAGAAATTAAGTACTATTTTAAATTGAGTTTCTTGCTAATTTACTATTATTATTTTTTATTTTTTTTAATTCTCTATGCTAATGAATCAATTAAGTATTGTTTTCAACCAAGCTTTTTCTTACTTTATTTTAAATTTTTTGTTTTGATTTTTATTTAAGCTTTTTCCAATTTTTGTGTGTTTTTTATTAAAAGTTTTTATTTCAATTTTTTTAAGAGAAGAAACTTATGCTATGATAATGAATCAAATAAGTGTTATTTTTAACGTAGGAAATATAGAAAAAAAATTTTAAATAAAAAAAAGTTTAAATTAAGTTTTGTCCACTGGACAGTTCTTTAACATTTTTTTCAATATTTTCTTCTTCATATTTAATTTTTTTTTTATTTAAAGAGAAGACAATTCTGCTATAACAGTGAAAAGTGTTATTTTTAATTTACTTTTTTCTAATTTTTTAATTTTATTTATTCATTTATTTTTCTTTAGTTCAAGAAAAAAAATAGTACAAATAATAGTGTTAATTAAATATTATTTTTTAATATATATTTTTTAAAATTTTTGTATTTTTTTTTAATTTTATTTATTGTTTATTTTTTTTAGTTCAAGGAAACAAATAATAGTAAAATATGTAGGTATATTAAATATTATTTTTATTTTACTTGTTTTTCTATTTTTTTTTGTAATTTTTTTTTTTTTTTTTTGAATTCACGAAAAAAGATTTAATGCAAACTATGGCAATGAACCAAATTTTATATGTACGTACATGCGTATGTTAATTAAATATTTTTAATTTAGCTTTTTCCCACCTATTTTATGTTTTTGTTTTTTTCCTTAAACTTTTTTTCTATTTTTTCTTTCTTATTTGTATTTTTTTTTTAATTTAAAGAGAAGAAAATTTTACTATGATAGTGAAGCAAAGAAGTATTACTTGAAATTTAGTGTTTTAATTATTTTATTGTTACTTAATAATTGGAACTGAATTCAAGAAAAAAAAGAAGCAAAGTATGGCAGTGAAATTTCCATATCAATTTTAGGTATTGCTTTTAACTTAGCTTTTTCTATTTTTGTTTTTTTTAATTTTTTTTTGTTGTTTTTTAATTAAAAAAAAATGTATGAAAATAGCTCAAAAAGCTTGGTTGAAGTAAGACGTGTATTTTTAAGCTCCTGTAAAGTGCGTGTATTTCACAGTATAAAACATTCCCTAAAACATACAAAGTATTAATAATGGCGTGTGAACATATGTGCTTTAAAGCGTGTGCTTGAAAATTTCAATACGATCGCCAGAAAGTGCTATACAAACTTAAAAACTAAAAAGTGCTCGCATATAAGTGAATACCAACAACGCCTAAACTTTTTCATAAGGAATCAGCTGGCTGCTGTTTGCAGATACAAGTGTTCACAAACCCTATCTGTTTTCGTTAAATGATATTGGCGCCAAATTCTAAACTTTAAGCTGAAAACTGCACATAGTTAACGAATAGAGAGATTAAAGACGAGGTTAAGCTATTAGCTTTAAGCTCTCTCTGCTTAAAGAACTTTCAATACGAAAGCTTCACTGAAAAAGCTTGGGACGAGAAGAGCTTTTATTGTCTTCAGAAAGCTCGTATCCTAGTAAAAAAAAAAAAAAAAAAAAAAATTATACCCAGCAATACAAAATTGCGGTGTAATGTAAGAGCGAAGATGGCGAATACTGTGGATGGTGGGAAAGATCCACCTGATATATATTTAAAGTGTCACCCCGAACAAAAAGTCTCAATTGTGACATGTATTTTATGTGATAATGTGTTTCACAAAAGTGACTTCAAAAGAATTAAAAAATCATCTAAATTTATAACAAGTGTCTTAGTAATATGTCACGAACATGATGATATCGACCTAACCTCAATTGATGAAAAGCAAGAAATAGATAATGCCGAACTACAGAATAGTGATTTAAAAGTTATAATCGCAATATTAAGAGAAAAATTAATGTCATACAAGAAAAATTATAACAAACTAAAATTAATACACGAAGGAGAAAAGAAAAAAAGTAATGACACGGTAAATATACAAGAAAATGAAAGCCAAAAAACTTTGGAATCTCTGAAAACAGAAAATAAGTTGCTTAGAGAATTAAACGAAGAAATCAAAGGTAAAAATCAATTAATGCAAGCGGTATGTGATCTAAAGCTTAATGCTGCAAATACATCATATTCTACTATTACTCAAACACCTAAAAATAAAGAAAAAGATCAAAGCGTAATCGTAAAACCAATAAACTCAGATTTAGAAACAACTATTAATAATATTAAATACAATCTACAACATAAAACCAGCATACCAGTAAAAAAAATAATAAGAAAAAATGATAAAATTATAATTAAATCAGATATTTCAAATGCAGCCAAACTGCAAGAAGCTCTTCAAATAAATTCAAATGACAAATATACAATCAGTTTGGAAGAAAAGAAAAATCCAAGGTTGAAAATTGTTGGAATCGAAGACATGTGGGATGATGAAAACTGCTTTATTAACGATATAAAAAAAAGAAATAATTTAATGGAAGGCAGTACTGTAAATATAATACACACTTACAGAACTAAAAAGAAAAATACTACAACAGTAATAATACAAGTTGATCCTCATACATACGAAAACGTAATGAAAAATAAACAAATTTATGTGGGACATGAAAGGTGTCATGTTTACGACGACTACAATATAAACAGATGTAAGAAATGCGCCGGCTATAATCACAGTGAAAAAAAATGTAAGAATACTGAAAAATGCTATTTATGTGCTGGCAATCATCTTGCTAGTAACTGCAATAACAAGGATGAAAAAAATGCGTCAATTGCGTCTATGCAAATGAAAAATTTAATCTAAAAGTGAAACGAAATGAGAAACATAGTGCTGATGATCCTGCATGCGAATCATACATAAGATTAAGGAAAAAAGTTATTGATAAAACTAATTATCCTTGTAACCCTTTAATTAAATAAAAATGCACTGCAATGAGTTTGAAATTAACAATTTCGAAAAGCTGTTAGAATGTACTAAAAATGAAGATTTTCTACTGTTGCATTTAAACATACAAAGCCTAAATAGTAAATATGAGAAATTATGTGTTTTCCTTGAACAATTGACGTTTAAACCACACGTTATTATATGTAGTGAAACGTGGAGATTAGAGGCGCCTGATCTATATAAAATTGATGGATATAAAATGTATTATAGTAGCGGTGAAACCAGTCCAGCAGATGGGGTTGTTATATACATTCAAGAAAATATAGAAGAATCTACTGTAATAGTTAATATAGGTAAAATAAGTGCATTGTATACCGACATTACATGTGAAAATAATATAAAAATCGCATTTACTTCTATATATAGATCTCCGAGCACTGATAAAAAAGAATTTATAAATGATTTAGATAACTATCTTTTAAAAAATAAAAAATTAAAAAATCATTTTATTATTGGGGACATAAATATTGATATTAGCCAAAAAAATGTATTACTAAGCAATAAAGACAATTTAGAACCCCTCGATCTATATATAAATTCTATGTACGCTAATGAATTTAAGCCATATGTTAACGGTATAACAAGAGCAAACAAGAACGGGGGCACTTGTATTGATCATATTTTCGGCAAAATCAGTAAAAAAGTAAATGATATCTCAACCATCATATATAAAAACAATATTTCAGATCATTATTGCACTTTTCTTACTATTGGTTTAAAAATAAAAAATATTTCTGTTAATAAAGTAACCACAAACGTTTTAAATTATGAAAAACTTTATAAAATAGCTAAAAAAATTGATTGGAATCTATTTGATTATATGAATGATGCAAATGAAATGACTAATCTATTTATTGAAAATATACAATATATCATGTACAGAGCAACCAATGTTAAAAGAAAAAAAAATAATACTAATAATAATATTAAAAGAAGTAAATGGATAACGCAAGGTCTAGTTATTTCATGCAATACAAAAGAAATGCTCTACAATCTTTGGAGAAAAAACCCTAATGATGAAAAAAGTCATACATTATACGTAAAATATAATAAATTATTAAATAAACTACTAAAAATTGCAAAAGATAATTATGAAAGAAAATGCTTAAACAATCTAAAATCTAATAAGCAATTTTGGAATTATATAAATAATAAAATAAACTCTAATAAAAAGAAAAATAAAAAAAGCTCAATTGATTACTTACTCATAAGAAATGAAAAAGTAACAGAAAAAAAAGATATAGCTGATAAGTTTAATACTTACTTTAATAGTGTAGGCACAGAAATGGCAAATAAAATCAAATATACAGGTGAAAAATGTGGTAAAAAAAGGGTCTTGATTAAAAATTCAATATTTTTATTTCCTACTCATCCAGATGAAATAAAAAAAATAATAAAATTATTAAAAAATGATACAGCAGCCGGAATAGATGAAATTCCAACAAGCGTATTAAAAAAACTAAGTAATTTCATTATAAAACCTCTAGCTAGCATTATCAATATATGCTTAGAAACAGGAGTTTGTCCTGATCATTGTAAAAAAGCAATTATAATACCAGTTCACAAAGCTAAAGAAAAGTATTTTGAATTTAATTATAGGCCAATATCATTAATTTCTAATGTAGCAAAAATATTTGAAAAAGTAGTGCATAAAAGATTACTTTCCTTTCTTAACAAATATAACGTGTTAAATAAAAATCAATATGGCTTTCGCCAAGGAAAATCAACAAAAGATGCATTAGCTCATTTTGCTGAATACATATATAAAAATCTTGATAATAGTAAACCAATTATTGCAATATTTTTAGATTTAGCAAAGGCTTTTGACACGGTTGACCACAAAATTCTAATACAAAAATTAAGCGATATTGGTATCCGTGGAATCGCCTTGAATCTTATAAAGAATTATCTTACTGGCAGAACACAATGTGTAAAGGTAGATGGTATTGTTAGTAGTGAAACGATTGTGGATATTGGAGTCCCTCAGGGGACAGTATTAGGACCTTTATTATTTTTGATATACATAAATGAAATATATAGTGCTGTACAATTTAGCCAAAAAAACCCTCACAATATAATATCGTATGCTGACGATACAACCATTCTTATAAGTGGCGATACTTGGGAGGATGCTGAATTAAATGCAAATTTAATTGCAAATAAAATATTTACTTGGATGTGTCAAAACAAGTTATCTGTGAATATTAATAAAACGGTATTTCTAACTTTTGGAGTTTATAAAGATTCTGTTCCTGCAAATATTAATATATTTATGCATAATCATGATTCTAAGAGTAAATGTAACTGTATTCCAATAACACGGGTTGAAAGCACTAAATATCTTGGCATTTTAATCGATTACAAGTTAAAATGGGATCTTCAAATTAATTATTTAATTAAGCGAAATAGATATTTAATCTTTGTTTTTGCCAAATTAAAATATATATTAAACAAAGAACAACTATTAACTATTTATTATGCCCTATTTGAGTCAGTCACCTCTTACGGTATCGTTGCTTGGGGAGGTGCGTACAAATCTGAACTAAATAGGATTGAATTAGTACAAAATAAAATATTAAAAATAATATTTAAGAGCAAACAAAACTCAATAACAGATAATTCCTTAAAGATTAACAACATTCTTTCGATAAAAAAGTTGTTCTACTTTACAGCTTTAATACAAAATTACAATAACTTAAAGAATTCTTTTCTATCAAGGATAATAAATACTAGAAATAGACAAATTGAGCACATAAAATGTAAATTACGTATTGGTTCAAAATGTTACATAAACCATAGCATTAAAATATTTAATCAGCTTCCAAAGAGGTTAAAAGCCTATAATGTAATTAACGACAAAAATAAAAAAGATATAAAAATCTGGTTAACAAAAACTAATTTACACCTATGATATTTGTTAATATCGCGCTATTTCATTGTAAAATAAAAAAAATAAAAATAAAAAAATAAAATTATTTTATGTTCTTCATAGAACCGCTAGATATAAGCAAGTTAGTTGTTAGTTAGTTAGTAAGTCAAATGTATGTTACGTATGTTACATACAAAACTTATTTTGTTAAATGTTATATTTAGTTTGTAAGATTGTCATTATAAATACTACTAGCCTACGAACAGACTTTTAATAGTCTCTGTAGGACTTACAGTTTATTGTAAATTATAATGTATTATTATACTAGTAATAAAAATAAATTCAAA
>JAYXIM010031153.1:0-53303 GCA_037575425.1 Anastrepha fraterculus | reverse complement strand
ACAGTAAATTCTGAGTAGTACACAACCATTTGTTTGCCAGTTGTCTTCCAAGAAATTAGGAAAACCAATCGCCAAAGACGGATCACTCTTCACCAGGACAATGCGAGCTCTCACACATCGGCTCAAACAACTGCATTTTCGAGCACCCAAAACATCGAATTAATGGGTCATCCGCCGTATAGTCCTGACATGGCACCGAATGACTTCTTTTTATTCCCGTACGTAAAACACAAACTGAAAGGTCAACGTTTTTCTACACCTGAAGAAGCGGTTGCGGCATTCAGAATGCATGTTTTGGAGGTACCTCATTCAGAGTGGCAAAAGTGTTTCGACAATTTGTTCAAACGCATGCAAAAGTGTATAGATCTTCATGGAGAATATTTTGAAAAACAATAAAGTGATTTTCGATGTTTAAAATTTGTTTTGGTTGTCTAATCCCGACATATAAAAGGCACCCCTCGTACCTTTATAAGTTCTGGATCAATTAGTCTTTTCGATTGCCGCATGACCGTTTGGGCTCTCCAGTACTCGATTAAGCTTCGTTGTTCCCGCTCACGTAAAAAGGCATTTTTTAAGCTGTTGTTTACCCAGCGAAAAAGTTCGGGACCAATGAAGGAATCGCTAAAGTGTCCGGAATTTCATTCACTTCATGCCCCTCATGTCGCGGTAGCCAAATCAGAGTGGCTAAGTTTCTTGATGCTAAAGTTTCGGGAATTTTAAAACATTACCAGACCAACTTTGATTGGAATGAGAAGTTATTTAGCGATTTTAGAGTTGCTTCACTGTCAGAGAGAATGTTGATATTGGCCTCTATGTAGACATTCTCTGGCACATAGCCCTCAAGAGTGGACCTTCGCCTGAAAAATGCAAGTCGTTTTTCCCATTACACTTGCCTTCTTGAAGTGTGGTCCGTCAAGTCCAGCCTCGGCGCTGCCGTCTTCCATTTAGAACCCATCAGTAAACCTGTACGCCCTGTTTTAAGTATTTTTTATGACTGACGCCACCTGTGACCGTTGTACCACTGGTAACTGAGGGGTAAAATAAAACAAGTCGTCATATTAGTTTTCTGCCTTAAGGCATTACGTACCAAGGCATTAAAAGTATTTTTATATATAAACTCAAAAATACCGCTACTCACTTCTTCTCACCCCGGGCAGCGAACCTTATCTAACCATAAACTCTGGTAATTCCTTTTTATAACTCACAATAAATCATTTTAATAGTGAATTTATATCCCCTCACTTATACATTCATAAAAACACACATACATACACACATTCACATTTATGTAAATCTGTGTGCGTACGGCTGTTGCTCAATGACGCATAATTTATTTACTTAAATGCCTTAAAGTTGCTATCCGTTGTGCGGCCATTAAAGGCATTTTCCAATGTGTCAGCGTATTCATTAAAGCCATTAACTCTTGAATTGACTCGCCACCAATGACCTTTTTTGTGCACTTCCTATGCGAACTCGTATCCGTAAGGATATGCGTCTATCCTTTTAAGCCCTTCGAAACATTGAAATGTACTTTGTCACACATGAAAAAGTAAGAAGTAAAACTTAAAACAAAAATAAAAATCACTCACTCATTCCTACATGCACACGTACACGGCGACTAATACACTTGCCAGAGGGTAAGCTTTTATTATCATTGCCTAAGAAACCTACGAGTAATAAATGCGAAGTTAAGTGGCTAAGTAAAACGCTGGAGCAAAAGGAAGTAAGACGCATATTCTATGGGGCATGTAAGGAAATGTATATACCTAACTAAATGTACAGTCGTTACCGGTACAAAGGTCATATATTTCATATATAGGATTAGCGCTTCTGTGATCACCAGCGTAGTGGATTAACTATTCACCAAATACTACTTCGCAATCATAGTCAGAGGCAAAGTTGGCAGTATATCTATAAAGCAGCGGTGAGCTCGATTTTTGAGGTGAGAATGTTTCAGGCATCCTCACTGAAGTCATTTCATGTCAAGGGATCGAAGTATATTGATTATTGTCGTACATTTTTCTGAAAATTGGTTTATTTGTAGACTTACGTATAATAGGAAAGAAAGTTAAGCCACTTTGAAAATAATTTAATAATTTTGAGATTTATTCAGTGCTGAAGAATAATTTTTCGATTGAAATATTTTCGGTTCTTTGTAATACTTTAATAGGCGACCCTTTGGGAGACAACGCCAGAATGATGGGGTCGCCGTACAATGTTAGATGTAGAAGCTGCATGTAAGAAGAGTTTAAAGAAACAATCAAGAAACGGAGTTTGAGTGCTCTAAAGAAATAGCAGAAAAGAAAATAGACGACATAGGCAGATTCATAGTCAAATCAAGATGGTTCGCCTAATAAAAAGCAGTGATTCTAAAAGTGGTGTATCAAAATAGCATCTTTTGTGCTAATCGGGTCTGGGCTGTGTCATTCAGACGAAACCTCCACCAGCACCACCAACACATTAACTATAATGTTTTTGAATTTTTGGAATATTTTGAGCTCTAAATTCTTGGAAAAACTACTTTTTTGTCAATGTTTGAAAAGTACCACCCCTTCAGATTTTTACCATACTATATTTTTTTAATTAACACCTGAAAGTTTCATAATGGGACTCCCATAACTTTCGGAGTTACATTCAAGTAAGTATAGTGGACCAAAAAAGTTCAAATGTTTGAAAAAGAAAACATATTTTAAGTACATATATTATATTCTACAAAGTTAAAAGAAAAAAATTTATAATAAATTCTTAAAAAAAATTTTACAAAATATATTTTATTCTAAAAAATTAAAAGAAAAAATTTACTAACATTAAAAAAAAAAATTTTTAAGTATTATTTGTTCTAAAAAGTTATAAAAATTTCTTAAAGAAACCGTTTTTAAAATATATTTTATTCTAAAAATTAAAAGAAAAAAAATTATAAAAATTTTTTCAAAAAGATCCTTTAAAATATATTTTATTCTAAAAAGTAGAAATTTATAAAAATTTCTTTAAAACACTTTTTGTAAAATATATTTTGTTCTAAAAAGTGAAAAGAAAAGAATTTATAAAATCATGTTAAAAAAAATGTGCATAATATATTTTATTCTAAAAAGTTAAAGGAACAAATTTATATAAACTTTAAAAATAAAAACTTTTTTTAAATATATTTATTCTATAAAGCCACAAAAAAAGAACTTTAAAAGGTTCTGAAAGGAATTTTAAAAAGCTCTTTCACTTTAGAAAGCGCTATAAGAATTTGCAATATTGATTAAATCTCAAAATTACGAGTTACAAAATTTACTTTTTTTTTAATTTTGTCGGTTTATATTATACTATATTATACCCACGCCGGTAAATAAACCACTTTTCAGAAAAATTTATGATAATGCCCAAAATATTTGGATCACTTGACATAGATTAGCTCTTAGATCACTGCAGGCTTCACAGGGTCGGGGTATGGCCAAACGACTCGTCTCTGGAGGCACCAATGAATCTGCTCCTCGAATGCGATGCCATTTCGAGTAGAAGAAAGAAAAATGTCGGTCTCGTATGGCCAAGAGAAAACAACATTCATTGAATTTCACCCATTACTATCTGAAATCGCATAACAGTATTGGCTCTGGCTGAATAATTGTGAGCAGTAGACGATTTAATAAGTCGTATGAGTGAAGAGCATATCTCGCTTTCATAACTGTGTAAAGTATGTGTCTAACCAGTTATAGTAAATTTTAAATTTCTACTGAAAATCTGCTGTAAGTTGTAGACCAAAATTCCAAATATGTATGTGTTTATTTCTTTTTCTCCTTCCTTGCTTTTATCATATTTAAGCTGGGGTCAGCTTTCCTAGTACGCAAGCTCCAGATGCTTTGATACTGGCTCGTCTCGGTTTTTAATCATTTTCTGCTTATATAATATTTGCTTCGTTCATGTATGTTGTGGTCGACTAGCCTTCCTCGGCGCCATGGCGATGTTTAACACGTTTTTTCTCATATCTGATTCAGGCTTCCTTTGGTCATGCCCATACAAGCGAAGACGAATTACTTTCATTTTTTGCTCAATATGCACGGTGCTAAGTCTTCCATGAATGAATCGATTAGGACCTTTGTCCAGCATTGTGACAGGGGTTGACCATCTCAACATTTCCAGTTCTTCATATTCGTGTGACTTCCTTATAGGCCAGCATTCTTCTCCATATAACAAAGTTGGACGTACGGCTGCTTAACATATTTTGCCTTTTAGGTGAAGTGGCATTATTTTGTCACATAACACCCCGGTTAGAGTTTTCCATTTTAACTATGCCGAGTTAACCCTTTACTGCACGTCTTCATTTACTTTTCCAGTATTTGTTGTAACGGAGCCTATGTATGTAAGCATGAGGACCTCATTTAGTTGACTGCCGTCCAGCGAAATTGGTGTTTAGCTTCTTGTTATTGAGTTGGTGGAAAATTCGCAGTGCATAACCTCAGTCTTTTTCCGGCTTATTTTTAGCACATACGTCTCGAGGTTGTTTTGCCACTTATAAAGTGTGGCTTCAAAATCATTTGCATCTAAACTAAACAACTAAAAAATATTCAAATGCAGTAAGTTATTAAGTAACTCATACGACGCATTGCTCAATGAGTGCAGATTTTAGATCAAAGGTGACGACCACAGTGAGCGCTGAAAGCCGGCCGAGATTGTCAGTGCGATAAAACTGATTACATACAAGTCAATACAAATAAGCTTGTGTATAACACTTTGAAAACAGTTTCAAAGCGTTTTGCGCGCTTTTTTGCATTGTTGATGTTTACTTTTTGGAGTACAGTTGTGTTTTTTAATGGTTTAAAAATAAAAAAAATGGATATCGATCAAATAGTAAGTGAAATTTTTCCCGGCCTGCTTTGTGGGACCAAAAAAACAAATTGTATCACAATCGTGTTTGTGTGGAAAAATTGTGGCCATCGGTTGCAGCAGAAATAAAAGTACCAAGTAAATAATATTACATATTATTTGAGTTTATTGAGGCATAGATAGTTACAAAAGTGATCTCTAATTTTTCTACCATTCTTGATGCTAGTTTTATTGAATTCATTTTGCGGTTCTTTTGTGTTTTGCTTCTCAACTTCTTCTCTGAAGTTTTCATCCAAACCCTCTCGATCAATGATAATATTGTGCAGTAGGCAAATTGCCTTAATAATTACTTCGGCAAGGGAAGGATCGGATTCTATCGATTTCCATAAAATTCTAAATTTGGCATTTATAAGTCCAAACGCGCATTCAATGCACTTTCTAGCTCTTGAAAGGCGCGCATTAAAATACTCGTGCTCTTCAGTGCAGTCATTTCTGCTATATGGCCGTAATAAACATTCCGAAAGGGGATAGGCTTCATCACCAAGAAAAAAATATGGCAAAGTTTGGTTAGTATTTGGTATACTTGTGCTTCGCGGTACCTGTAGTCCCCCTGTTTATAAAAGTTTATAAATTGGAGAAGAACTGAAAGTACCACCATCACTTTGCTTTCCATACCCTCCAACTTCGATCGCAATAAATTTGCAGTTAGCATCGGAAATAACTTGCAACCCAATGGGGAAAAAATGTTTATAATTATAAAACATTGAGCCAGAACTTGCTGGACACTTGATACGTATGAGCTTTCCATCAATAGCACCAATGCAATTTGGAAAGTTCCATAAATTCCAGTGTTTTTGTGTTCTTCATTTCGACTTGGCCATACTTCCAGTCTTTAAGTGGAAATTTAAAACCAGGGAAGTTTAAGAATAGTCAGGTGGGGGGTATGAAAATGAAGACATCCACAATAAATCACAAGTTGAGGAATGTGAGGAAATGTGTGAAAGCTTTGAAACAAACCCTGCCCAAAGCGGAAACGGACTGCGTTTCCACGACAGTCGGTTCTACGTTACCGACACGACCCCGATTTATATCCGGCCAAGGACTGTCACTCCGGACGCGTTCCCCGTACGTAAATATGGGGAATGTTTATGCTGCTACAACAACAACAACAAGGAAACGGACTGCTAACAACAGCAGTGGAGAACTGTTGGAAATAGAAACAAATTTTTACTTTTGTTTGAAAAACGAAATTCAGAAAAAAACAGTATTGGACAAAGATAAGGCCTTTTTCTTAACACAACTGCCGCATATTCGGAATCTGGAGCCGGACAAAAAATTTATGCAGGATGGAAATGCAAATTACACTGTACAAATATGCGTATGGCAAAGCCAGCAGTTTGCCAGCACTGCGCAACGAACGCTCAATCTATGAAGCAATTTCCTCTCCAATTAGCACCTCCTTTGTGAACGTGTACTCAATTGATTTGAGCACATCAGGACATTTTCAGCCCAGCACATTTGTGCCAATTGAAATCACAAATCAACCAACCACTCCATCATTTGCCCCCATATAAATTGGAAATGAGCCATCATTGGATCAAATACAAACAGCAAAGGAGACGTCCCTTAAGGGGTAACACCACTGTAGAAATTTCAAAAAACTGATTTTTTTTTTATAAGCTTAAAAAATTCTTTGAACCTTTTAAAATACAGAACAAAAAGTTTTATACGTTACCGAAGTTTATTTCATAAATATTTGAAGCTTTTAACCAAGCGTTAGTGACTGCTACCTAACGACTTCTCCAACTTTCCAAACTTTAAACGCGTTTTTCTCAAAACACGTTTTCTGAAATTGGCACGCAGCATAACTCAAACAATTTTAAATATTTTTAATCAGGCTTTTCACTACGTCTGTATAATAACCTTCTTAAGAGAAGAGCGTAGGGGATTTTCGATAGATTAATTTAAACGATTGTTATAATTATTTAAGTGCCGTTTTTTTAGTCCAAAATAGAGTTTTTTCCTTCAAATGCTTGCTAATTCCACAAAAATAAATATTTTTTAAATCCCCTACGTGTTTCTCTAGCTATTCTTATCTAGATCAAGAAAAAAAAATGTTTCTTTGTTCCAGATTAAAATTTGCACTCTCTGTGCTGCGTGCCGCGGAGCTCCTTCAAGAGAAACCACATTACAAAAATGTCTCCAATGCCGCCTTTTTGTAAAATTTTTTGATCAAACTTTGTAGTTTTGTATTTTAGTATATAAGTAATAACTTCCCAAATCAGAGTGATTGTTTTCCCTTTCCTTCTATACAAAAAAATTCTTTAAAAATCGTGTTTATTTTACGCGTGTACAGTGGTGTTACCCCTTAATTTGTTACACTGGCTCGATGCATAAATGGTTTTTTATAAATACAAATTATTACATGAAATAAAATTAAATTAAACAAAGTATTAAAGAATTATTTTACCTCAGAGTCACTATCAATCTTTCTCAAGAAGTTACTGGCATCTTAAAAAAATTGGTCTAGTTTTTGTTCAGTTTCACACCTATCTTGTCCAGAATGTAATCAAATGTTTCAATTTTCATTCGGGTATATTGTTGAAATTTGGCTGGATATTTTCCTTAATCATTATATGTATAAATGACGAAATTCACCAAATTAATTCCTTTTTAGTGTAATTGGATGTTTTCCAAACTCTTTTGTGTTAATAATTGCATTAATCACCCTAGGAAAAGCAAAATACTCTTCATCAGATGAATCCATTACCATGTACAGCAATTTTATAAACACAAATGAACAACAAAACTAAATGACATAAGAGCAAAACACATAGAATAAACAGAATTTCAGCGCTGATTCTCGCATTCACTGTGTTATATACAAATTTTCTTCTCGCATGAAAATAAGCGTCAATAAGCTCGGCTCCGCTCCGCTCGGCATCAGCGCTCACTCTGCTCGCACCCTAAAACATTCAAATTCAACAAATATTTAAGTAACGCATACGACACGTCGTACAATGCTTGCCGTATTTAGAACTAAAACATAACAATTCAATAAATTTTGAAGTAACTCATACGCCGCGTTGTACAAAGTTTGTTTTTTAATTATTAACCCTTGGGTACGCAATGTCACGCACAGGTGATGTGAACTTTAATCTAAAGTGATTCCAGAGTATCAAAATTGCTGGCTGCACCTTCTATGTTCGCTTGTCTAACACCCATTTTTTAGTAGAAATATATCCATAAATCTTACATAACTGTTAAATTTGAATCAAAAAAGTGATGCTCAAACTTCTTCTAAATAATAAAGGGTGGCTAAATTTCAAGGGCCGATGTTGAATGTAGACCACACCTAAACGTCAAGCTTCTTTCTGCATTTCATTTGACATATTTCAATTTGAGACTAACTTAATTTGAACCATGGAAAGATACACAATCGAGCAACGCGTTAAAGTTATTCAGGAAATGGCAACAGTGAATGACCAATTTTCGTCGAAAATCATCTTCAGTGATGAGGCACATTTTCACCTCAGTGGATTCGTCAATAAGCAGAAATGCCGCATTTGGGCGAATGATAATCTAAGTGTGATTGCCGAAAAACCAATGCACCTACAAAGAATGCGAACTTTTTATGGCCCGAATTGGAAGATATGGATGTGGACGATATGTGGTTTCAACAGGACGGTGCCACTTGTCACACAACTAACGAAAAAATGGCTCTTTTGCCCGAAAAATTTGATGGCCGAATAATCTCACGTCGCGGCGATGTCAGTTGGCCGCCAAGATCATGTGATTTGACACCGTTGGACTCTTTTTTTGAGATTATTCGATAGAAAAGGTATATGTCGATAAGCCAGCAAAAATTCAAGAGCTAAAGAATGAGATAATTCGGCACATTAACGGCATAGAACCTCAATTATGCCTCAGCGTCATGGAAAATTTGGACCATCGGATGGAGGTGTGTCGCCGAGGCCGCGGTGGCCATTTGGCCGATATTTTATTCTATGCTATACCAATATTATCATAATAAGCAAAAGTTGATAATAATTTAAAAAAAAATTGTATTTTATTCAAAATCAATACCGGCCCTTGAAACGTAACCACTCTTTATTTGCCGTAAAATTATTGAAGAAAAAATAGTATATCATGGTTTTTTTTATTATTTAGAAAGTAATCTTGACCTGAGTATGGTTGTACGAAATTGAAGCCATTTTATAACAGAATTTATTGAAAAAAATTTAAAATTTTTAGATTTTAAAATATTTAGAATTTTTTAATTTCTTTATTATTAAATTTTAAATTTAATTTTTTTTTTTGGTTTTATTTTTCAGTAACCTTTTTGCGTTCAAATGGATGCAACTATACAAGAAATTTAACTCAAGAAAAAATTTATTTTTCCACTCAGTTTGCCGTGAGCCGTGTATGGCTCAACTATAAACTCTGCCACTGGTAACTTTCATTTACCGCCACTGTACATTTAAAGAAGTTTTGTAGAATCATGAAAACTCTCAAAATCGAAGTGCTTTCAATAAATAAGGCACGCGTTGGTGTGAGGCATCCCTATTGGTAGGGATGATTGAGATGACTGCGTTTGACATTCACCATTAATTATGAACACCGACTAACCTACATACAAGCACACAAATAGTTCATAAATGTACAACCACTTGTGCTTTTATGCAATTTTCTTCATTTCAAATCCTAAAGCATCAATTGAAATTTGTAGCTCATCAATAAAAAGCGTTAGCGGTCAAACCTTTCTTTCAAAGCAAGGAGTAGTGACCAATATTGATTACATTCGCATAAAAGAGCTGATGTTACAAACATAGTTCGCCTCTGTATGTGCGTATGTATGCGTGCTGCAGCCCTTTTATTTTATAACCTATGATAGGATTTGTCTCAGTGTACGCGCTGTCAACGACAAATGTCCCCCCTACCCATCGTTCAATCAGCATTAAATCACATTCGACATTCCCTGCTGGTGATTATTTATTTGAATTCGCTATCTGCTGGAGTTGATCCGAACCGGGTGTAATACACACATGCTGCTAAATTCTTAAGTATTGATTGGTATGTATGTAAGTAAACTCACAAACTCACAATTTTTGTAGACGGAAAACAGCGCTCCTAAGAATGGGAGTGTTATTTGGGAATTTCTATTAGTCATTTTCTTTGCAATCGAATAATGGAGTTCAATTATGGATTTGTATACATAAATACTGCCACTTGGCTGTCGGCTGCCTTAGTAGCCAGCATTAAGTTGACACAGTTCAAAAAAATTCACTGAGGACAGAAAACATTAAATGAAATAAAACTTGCTACTTCGGAGAAGAGCTGCCAAGCGGCTGGAACCTGAGTACGTTTTGCCCAATACATAAGAAGGATGATCCTGGAATCTGTACAAACTACCGCGGGATAAGCCTGATTAACATCGCTTACAAGGTCCTGTCGAGCGTATTGTATGATATAATGAAGTCCATCGTCAACAAACTGATGGGGTCTTATCAGTGCGGCTTCAGAGCTGGTAAGTTCACCATAGACCAAATCTTTACAATAAGCCAAATCTTGTAGAAAACCCACAAAAAGCAACTTGACACACACCATCTCTTAGCCGATTTCAAAGTTGTCTTGATAGGCTGGAAAGAAATCCCGTATGTGCCACTAAGTCTGGGTTTGGTATCCCCGCAAAACTTAAACGGCTGAGTAGGACGACATTGCGCACTACAACAAGCGCCGTCAGAATTGAAAGTGACTTCTTCTGGAAGTAAATTATCGAGGTTTCAGATAAAGTGATTCTCTATCTTGTAACTTTTTCAACCTCATGCTAAAAAAAATCATTCACGCAGCCGAGCTGAACCGGACTGGTACTATCTATCATCAGCGAAACCAACCGCGCTGTATGCTCGGCATAGTCCAGTTCAAAGAGAGAAGCGAGAAATGTGGGTTTTGCGGCGAATGAGGAAAAAGCAAAGTACCCGCTGTCAACACACAAGGAGTCTTCGCGTCTTGGAAAATATGTCAGTGTTGACAACCAATGACAACTCGTAGTTGTGAAGGACTTTGTCTACCTTGGAGCCAGCATTAACAACAGAAATAATGTCAGCCTGGAGATCAAACGGAGAGTTATTCTTGCCAGCAGGTGTTACTTTGGGCTCAGTAGGCAATTGAGAAATAAAGCTTTTTCTCAAAAGACACTCTACAAAACGCTCATCATTCCGGTCCTGGTATATGGTGCCGAAGTATAGATGATGTCAACGCTGCAAATGAAAAAGTTTTGGGAGCTTTCGAGAGAAAAAAATCTGCCTAAGAACTTTGGCTCACTCCGCGTTAGTGAGGAGTACCGCGTACGGTAAAACAGCGAGCTGTATGAGCTATATAGGGACATGGACATAGTTAAGCGTGTAAAACTACAGCGGACACGCTGGGTAGGTCATGCCACCCGTATGAAAGAACACGCTACAGCAAAGCGAATTTACAACAGGGTACCCCAAAAACGAAGACGTCGCAGAGGAAGCCACATCTCAATTGGAAAGGCCAAGTGCTGCATGACTAGTCTTAAATCGAGATTTCCAACTGGCACCAACGAATGCAGATCAGAGATAGCTGGTGCGCTATTTTGTATTCGACACAAAACCGACACACTTTTGGAGCGCCACATAACAGGAAGAATACAAATTTTTCTAGTAGCGAATGCCCTCGGATGGTAACAGCAGTCTCTCAAGTGTATGTCTGCTATTAAGAAAAGATTAAAAAAAAAATATGGTTTTCGAAGTCATCATTAAACCTTTGGTCACTCCATTTCTATAAAAAGGCTGGCTTACGGGCTTATGGAAAGTGTATTCTAGGAAAGATAGAATATGTAATTGAGGTTAGAAGGCTGCTATATTATAAAAATGCATAGAAAGGAAATGATAAAGACCAAATGAGCAATCAAGACAGCTGAGAAGTAGATGTTGATATCATATCCCCTCACCTCCAACTCAAAAGACTTCAAGTTATGTTAAGACTCACCGCATACCCATCGTACGTTATCCCTCCTCCAACTAGAGTGATGGCTTTCCTGATCTTAGAAGCATTCTAACTAGATTTCGATCCACTTATAATCAGAAAAAGTTTGCAATTTTGCGTTCCTTGAGCTGATTTCTGGCTCATTTGCGCGACAGAAGACTGCAAGATCTCTCTCTTTGCGAAACCCACTGAGTTCTCCAAAATTTTGGATTGTCTGGCAAGACTTTCAACTATGCAGTTTGCAGCAATGCATCTGTAATCTGTTATTGAAATAGGTTTCATGGGGAAATATTCAGATACGATCGAAAGGGAAGTGAGATATTATTGAACCAATTTCTAATACACCATCACTGAGTTCACTGCCGCTTAAAATCATTCAAGTAATCTGAAATCTTACCCAAAATTAATAAAAAGGTTAGTTAGAAGGCTTCTTCACCAACCTTTCTATACAACTTGGATTCATCTGGGAACAGGTAGAATAAAATATAATAAGTTCGAGGTGTGCACTTCGATCTCATTGCCTTTGTGCTCTCAACTCAGTACAGTACATCATTCTAACTTAGTTATCTTATTAGACTTAAAATAGAGCTAGGTTTCTCTGAGAGGGTGTGCCTTTTTTGTGATTGCAAAATGGCCCAGATCCCTCAACTTTCTCCGCGCTACAGCTACACATTCAAGGAGAAGGTGTATTGGAATCATCGGGGACTGACTGCAGAAAAGATCAGAGTCATGTACCAATCCTGTACAGATGAGTGCCTTAGCGAGAGTTATGAGTATCCTAAACCTCTTCTGGTTATACCTCCCAGTAAGGACTTCGCCTCTTAGGACACCTTAGACCACCTCTTAGCCTTAGATCTACACTTCTAAGTTTCTCCTTGATGATTTGTTCTCCCATAGCAAGGAAGGAATTGGGTCCTTTTGATACCGAGGCCGCAGTCTCTCTAACCAATGGATTTTCTACTTTATACTCAGTTATACCCCTGTGTCATGGGATCCATATGAGACGGATGCGATTGTGCTTTCTTTACAAATTCAGTTTTTACTTACATTCAAGGAGCAGTGAGGGCATAACCCCACAGGATGACAATGCCTTGAATGCAGTCTGACTGTCACATCTGGAAATAGTTGATCTGTTTCAAAAATTTTACCACATAACAGTATTTTTTGTGCTAAAATCAAAAATTTATGTTGAATGCCCAATTTATTTTTTTAAATTCCCATGGAAGAGTGCAAAATTTTGATGGAAATTTCTTGATCTTTTTTTAAATTTGCACAAAGTAACAACCTTTGATTTATATGGTTTTTGTAAGAGAACGAACTATATTTTCATCTGAAAACTGTAGAAATTAAATAAGAAATAAAAACATTTACCAAACTTGTCAATGAGTCTCTGTTATTCAACGCAGTGTACTTTTATATACTCAAACATGCAGCGGCATTTAATGAAAAAACTTCTTATGTGGTGAAGAGAAAATTACCAAAACAAACATAAGTCACGAAATCGGCAGCAGTAAAGCAGCGTCAGTCATTGCGGTTGTGTCTAAGGCTGTCATCAGACTGTGAGGCTTAACGCTTTATATACTCAGTTCTGTTAATGAAACAGTCATAAAAAACTACGAATGTGTAAGCCCATTAGCAGTATCTACGAAGAAATTGGTTTAATTAAACCAGTACAAAAATAAAAATAGTGTTGCCAAACTCAAAGTAAACAAAACAATTTTAACGAGTTTTCGTTTTTTCTTGATAACCTAAAAGTTAACAATTTGTGAATACAACAAATTTTTTTGGAGTGGTTATTGTACTTGGGGAGAAGATATATCTCCGCAAATAAAATTTCCCGGAAAGTTGAGGAATCTCGAGGTTGTAAAAGAATTCGTTTATTTAGGAACCAGCATTAACACTGATAACGCTATCTGGCCTCTCTTCCAAGACTCTTGCCAACAAGTGCTACTTTGGCGTAAGTAGGCATATGAGTAGTAAAGTCCTCTCTCGACGAACAAACCTAGAACTCGGCAAGGCTCTCATCATGACCGTTCTAACGTATGAAAACGATGAAAACATCCGATGAAGCGAGGCTTGGAGTATTTGAGAGGCAAATTCTGAGGAAGATTTTTGGATCTTTGCTCGTTGGCAAACAATCAGAATTACGAACTTAAAGCGTATATTTAGGAAGAATCGCGTAATTAGGAAGAAGAAGGAGTATTGCGTGGAATCGAAGCTGTTCCTTAGAAGGGAGCATTTTTCATCTCCTAGTATGGGAGGTACAATATCTTCTTCATCACAGCAGAACCTACATAAGCTAGTCCTAGTTTATTGTAGATGAAGTGGCCTGTAAATGCTCCACAGAGTAATCTGAGGCTCTTTTTGTCCAGGGTTATAGAAAGTTTTGTTATGTTGGGCGTAAAGTTCAGGATTTTTTTTTGGGTGATTGAGGCCATTTGTGCCGTTCCAGTATTTCTTGGTTTTAGTGGGGCCCATTTTTTGTGTGGATTTTCTGAGCCCCAAATCTGACAATTTTGCTTATTGACGTACCCACCGACGTGAAAATCAGAAAAGAAGAAGAAGACACACCACTTTGGAAATAGGTTTTCAATATTTCCCAATTTTGTTCAAGCGTATAGCATCCCATTTCGTAAATGTCAAACCTACCAAACGCATTTGGCATGTCATTTATGTTACCATTCTCAAAAAAATAGGTGGTTCAAAAAGCAAACGCTATATGGCCCACCCTGTAGTTGAAATGGTTGAAGTCCCACTCTGGCACTCTCCAAGTAGCACTGAAGCGCCGTTTTTATATTATGACACCTTCAACGAGCAGATATCTACAGCCAACCAAAGTTGCTTGATGGGATTTAGGTTGGAGCACTGCCCCAGGCTGTCGAATAAAGAGGCACCCAGTGACCTTAAGCGTATAGCTGCCACAACTGGGCACTTGCAGAGAGTCGCCTTCTCTAAAAGGTCACGGAAATTTTATTAAACAAAATTTGAACTGATAAAAATTATTTGGCTCATTAGAAATTATAGAAAAAATGTATAAAATTAAGAATTTGTGTTTAAATAAAATTAGTTTTCATCTTTTATGTGTGGCAAAATATTTGATTATACTGCGCACTCTGTTCGCAGCTTAAGCCAAACTGATGCTCCCCCAATACAAATACCAGCTGCGGTTAATAAGTGCGTACAAGAAAAAACTATATGGATCCCAATATATTTACCAACACTATTCAACATGTAGCGCAGGCAAAGAAAATTAGGTCAGTGGCAAAATTCGATACAACGATGAAAATAACCAACCAATAATCAGTTGACTACGTTTTATTAGGGTAAAAGACGTTAGCCAAATGTACGCGAATTTATAGCTCATTGGGCACCAGACAGCAGTCGGCAATCAGCAGTGTGTGAGAGCGTCGTAGATGAATTCGGTTGCAAGGTCAAATATACGGGTATGTTTGTAAGTGCATGCAACATTCGCAGACGGCAGCATAATAGACATAAGCAATAGAAGGATGACCAGCGAGTAGTCAGTCATTTCACACGAAACTAAACAGAAAGGGCGAAGCAGGCGGCAGAAAGGCACACAGTGAGGGTTAGCTAAGTTCGGTTGTAGTTGAACGCTTGTTTGCCATTTTGCTTAAGCTCCACGCACTTTATCAGTTCGAGCGGAGCTCTTTTATTTATTTCCTCCTTTTTTTTGGTTAAACTATACTCGTATTAATTTCATCACTTTTCTGGGATTATATATACATACGCATATATACATATACATATATGTACATATAAATAAAAAAGAAAAAATATATATATTTGTATATAATAAAAAAATATATACATTTGTATATAATTGGCGCTTACACCCTCCTTGGGTGTTTGGCCGCGCTCTAACTCCAATTTATGGTGTGCATTTTGATGTTTTGCGCAAAGTGAAAGGACCTACAATTTAATGCCGCCCTTCGAACGGCAGATGATTTTTCTTTTTGAAGAGCTTTTTCAACGTAGAAATACACTCGACGGCTTGCCATTGCCTGTCAAGGAGTGACCGCTATTAGAAATAACATTTTTCTATCATTTGGGGTTTTCTTGGATTAGCAACTCATTTAATCATTTTGAGCTGAAATATCGTCAAGTTCCATTTGAAGTTGAAGAATACTTATTAAAAAAGTTTCATGCATACAAATGTAGTTTAATAGAGTATCTTTCCAATTTTCTCCCTAAGCAAATAATGCGTGCTTGTAAAGTTTTCTACAGTCACGCTGCTGTGTGAGCCCCCGCCGTGCGCTCATAATTTCGGTAATGATTGTAAAACAACGTGGGGTGCCATGCAATTTCCTCGGCGCAATAACTGTCACTTTCAAATTAACTTGGCCATCAGTCGATTCACTACAACTGAAGTGCCATAAAAGTTCATTTATTTTTATAGCCACAGCAGTGCTTGACCACAGCACTCCCAGCGATGGCATTGTTATCTCACACCACCCCCACCTTTGGCATCATTATTGTCTTCGTTCGCTCGTCAGAAATTAATGATGTAATATTGATAGTTGGGCGCGCTGTTGGGCGATTCCTTTCATCTTTGCGGAGCGTTTGATGAGGAATTATCGATGAGTTAGCCTGAAGGTAACTGGGTAAAAAGTGAAAAGCAGCTAAGTAGCTGTTATGCTAAATGAGTGGGAAGTCCGGTAATTAAGTAATTATACGCCATATACACACGTACCTATGAATAAATATTAATTTTCTCTCGCCATTGAAAGTCAATGTTGTATTCATCTAGGTATACCCCTTACCTGGATAGGAGACACACTTACCAAAAAGGTTGAAATAAATTTGAAAATTTCAAAATTACTATGGACGTATAGAGCGTGGGATCTCTGGGATTGAGACCTGCAGAGATGGACTTCGCGTTCACTCACCGAGTGTAAATGGCTATTGTGTATCGTCATCCTCTCAATCAAAGCCCCTTCCGCCTTTTTCCACCTGTCTGGCTATTTTCTTTGTCCTTTCCCTGCCTCTTCGTGTATAGCATGACAACAGGATATTTTGAATATTTGTGGGCCCCTCGCAAAGGTAGTCATTTATCCTATCCTAACCTATGGTGTGCAGTTTTGGAGACTATTTGAGCGATTCTTTGCCAAGCGTTTCAAGTATTGCGTTTCTATCATCAAGATAGATTTTTTTCTCCAAAAATCGATTTATTTGTAGGTTTGATTAAAATAAGCTTTAAACTAAAAATAATTTAAAGAAATTGAATGCTTCTCAGACTTACTCAATAGTGAAAAATTTGGCATGCAGTTTTTTTGAAGTGGAACAACTTCATCTTTTTTTAACATTTTTATGAATTTCCGTAATAATTTTTTAGGGACAAATATACTTTCCAAAAGCAAGATAATATACTATTTACTTTTATACGGCGCCCGTCGTAGCAGAATGAGTTGGTGTGAGACTATCATTCGGAGGAGCATCGGTCCGAGGCCCCGAGAACGAAGCGGGAAATGATGGTTAATGGTTAATGATTGTAAAGGGTTAAGGTATGTCCCTTTAGCACTGCGACCATATTGATCTATTTTGCACCTTATGCTGTCTATTGACTGTTAAGTATGCTTATGAATTGTACCAGCTCCTTCTGAGGGAGTGATTGTAGGTCTTCTACTGTAAGCATGAACTTGTTTAAAAACCTTTTCCTTCTATGCGTCAACCCCGGAAATTCGACGATGAGTTGTTCTATAGACTCCTCATCTTCGCAACAAAATCTGCAGGTGCTGGTGTTAGTTATGTCTAATTTATATAGGTGTTTGTTGCTGGTGAAGTGACCCCTGAGGGCGCCTGTGAGCGTGCGAATGCTCTTTTTGTTTAACGTGAGGGCCATGTTAGCTCTTTTAGCGTTGAAACTTAGGAACTTTTTGGAGTGTCTAAGACCCTCTACGTTGTTCCAATGCTGATTTAATAGAGTTTTGGCCCAGTATTTTACTTTTTGTTTTAGGCTGTTTATTGTTGAATCCGACCATGGGACTAAGTCCGATGAAGTTTACATCTGCCCCTTTTTTGGCTTGAAAGTCTGCCTTTCCGTTGCCGTCATATCCCTCATGTTCCGGTACCCAAATTAATGAAGCATTGCTTTTGGATGCGAGGTTATTGCGTGCCTTGTGGCATTCTAAGAGGTTTTTTGAGTTGTAGGTATAGCTATCTAAAGCTTATTAGAACTGACTGGCTGTCCGAGAGTATTTTGATCTTTACTCTCTTGTGGTTTCTACGTTGCATGATGTTTGCTGCTTCCATTATTGCGTATAGTACCGCTTGGAAGATAGTGGTGTCCCTGGTGAGAGTGTATGATTTGTGGATTCTGGGCCCCACTACTCCTGCTCCTACACCATAAGGTGTTTTTGATCCATCAGTGTACCATTTTTGTGAATCATCATTCATCCATTTCGGGTTTGTTTTCCACTCGATCCTCTCAGTAAAGGTAACTGTGTATCCTTTTGTGAAACAGAGGGTTGGGTCAATGTGGTCTGAAACTTGAGCCATGTTTATGGTGTTTTTGATTTTATTTAGGATATTTCGGTGACCGGTGAGGTTGCCTAATTTGAAATTTTCTTTCATGTGTAGTATGAGTGCTTGCGTAGCTGCTTCCTCTTGGATTGCTATATGAAGTGGTGGGAGATTAAGGAGTGCTTCCATGCCAGCTGTTGGGGTAGTTCTCATAGCCCCTGTGATGCATAGACAAGCAAGCCTTTGTACTTTTCCCAGTTTGGTTATCGCTGTTAGTTGGATAGATTTGCTCCACCATACTAGTGCCCCATACAGTATGATTGGTCTAACCATTTGGGTGTATATCCAGAGGGCCATACTTGGGCTGAGGCCCCAGGATCTCCCTAGTAGTTGTTTGGTTGCCCACAAAGATTTCGTGGCTTTTTTTGTTATATTATTTATGTATGATTCCCAAGTGAGTTTTTTATCTAAGGTTAAACCTAGATATTTGACCTCTTCCTTTAGTTCTATCACTGTTTCATTTATTTTTAATGCAGGAAACTCTAACTTTCTTTTTCTTGTGAAGGGAATTATTGTGGTTTTGTTAGGGTTGATCGACAGCCCCTCCTTTTTACACCATTCCCATGTTGCGGAAATGATAGAAAACGTTTTTCTAATAGCGTTCGCCCCTCGACAGGCAATGCCAAATCTCCGACTGTATTTCTGCCATGAAAAAGTTGCTCGTAAAAAATATCGGAGTCGGCTTAAAACTATAGGTCCCTCCATTTGTAGATATCAAGACGCATACTGCAAATAGGGCGAGGCAAGACTCGCAATAAAAGGTGGAAGCGTCAATTATATATATGAAGAATATAAGAAAAGTATTAAAAAAAAATTATGGAAATCCCTCTACAAACTTTGAAGGATTACTCAGATATTATTAATAAAATTAAAAAAAATTAAAAAATCAGCGGAGAGGCGTTGTTTTTCAAAATATATACATTTCTTTCCCAAAAATTTTGAAGAAATGTATAAAATCCAAAACAATGTTTTTTCAAAGTCTGTTTCATCCTAAAAACTAAAAAATTATTTTAAAAATGGTGAAGAGAACCGAAGGCAGTTTACCTTAAAAAACTTTGTAGCAAAATTTTCAACTTTTAATAAATCTGAAAAATTATTAAATATTTTCAGTTGACTTCTTATTGCGCTCAAGCCTACAAGTAAACCTAATTTCAAAAAAATGTACGACAATATCCAAAATACTTCATTCACTTGTCATGGAATTTCTCACCTGCATACAAAGGATGCAACCAGAGATGCTTAGAACATTAGCAGTAGTACAACGATATGCCAAAGGCTCCAACATACACATCCAACGTCGATGACGAAAATATAATACTTCAAAGAATTGCAGTCTCAGCCGATCCCCCATTCAATGGCGCTCGCATGCACAATCAGCATGTCACGCCTACAAAGATCGAAAAAGTTCGAGTGGTGAAGTTCTTAACTAGCCCATGTGCGGTGTAATCCTGTTTATAAGGGCATTCAGTCAACTCAGCGAGCAATATCACGCAAATTGGGAAGTCCTTCAGGCCACGGATGGATCTAAGGTGGTCAAGGGAGTTTAAGAAGGTATGAAAGTCAAAACTCTAATAATTGATGATAATTACCGGCCATTGAGAATCCATGTAGTGAGGCTCAAAGATGATGATGGTGAGTATTTACTTAACATCTACCCAGTTTTTGCGCGCTTAACCCTCGAGAACACGCGCTATGAGCATTTTGCTCAAGCAATTTTGCATTTCGCGAAATTTTTATGTTCTATGTAATTCTGGCACTAATTGTGGTGAGTACCTTCGCTAGTAGTTGTGCATCGTACTTTGACGAGCATTTCTTTCGATTAGTGCACGATCGGACGTGTAGGCAGACGGTTGATTTTTAAGAGCGGCATTTTGCTCATTGCGCGAGAAACAATGTAAGTATTTCTTGATTTATCCTTTTTGTTGAAAACCTCGGGTTGTGAAAAGGATTGCTGCCCCAATTTTGAATAGTGGCAGAAACATTACCATGGATAATTATTTTACTTCAATACCTTTAGCAGAGGAACTATACAAACAATATAGAAACGACCATTGTGGGTACAATAAGAAAAAATAAAAAGGAAATTCCACCTCAATTTATTTCAGCAAAAGGAAGGCCGCCCCCACATACAATGACTGCATTTGCCGAAAACAAGGTAAACGTTAAGTCTCTTACGTTCCAGTGAAAAAAACGAAAAAAATTGTACTTATGCTATCATCACTTCATGCCGATGGCCAAGCTAATGATGAAACATCTGAGAACAAACCCGAAGTAATAACCTTTTACAACCAGACGAAAGGGGGTGTAGACACTGTTGATCAAATGAAAGGCACATATTCAGTTTCCAGGATAACCTGCAGGTGGCCAATGCGCCTCTTTTTCACGCTTATTGACATTACTGGCATAAACGCACAAATAATTTACAAATCAAATACAGGCAATTTAACCCAGAGGAGGACGTTTCTAAAGGAAATTGCCCTGGAGCTAATAAAGCCACATATTTCTAATCGGCAGGCCATAAAAACTTTACCTCGTGATTTAAGAAATACTATGGATCGCATTGTACCAGCAAAAGAACCTGAAAGCCAACACCTACAACCGGGCTTTGCGAGCTTTGCCCCAGGAGTAAAAACAGACGTTCGAAAAAAGGCTGCACTTTATGTGGAAAATTACTTCGCACGGAGCACGTTAAGTATATGTGCCCATCTTGCTTCGAAAGCAACGTAAATGTCAATCTTACCGAATACTGATTCTTGTCTTTTATTTATTTATTTTGTTACAAGGAGTTTTTTTTTGTTAATATACTAAAGTATGAATATAAAATTTTTGGTTATGTCTTGATTGAATGAATCTATATAATTTTACAGTGTGAATTTCTTAAATAAACTCATAATTGCAAAAAAAATGACTTGGTATATAACTATGTTAAAAAGGAAATGTTTAAAAATCGTAATCCATTAAAAAGTTACATTCTTACATGAAGTGAGCAAAATGCTCATGTGCGAGAATCCGTGCTATCTTACGAGGCGCGTGTTCTCGAGGGTTAAGTCTCAGATTTGATGACTCTAACTTTTTACATTCACCTCAGGTGCTACAAGTCTTCTACTCGAAATTTTATTAGACGCTAGGAGCCGCTAGTGTCTCATTAGCAAACAGGGCTTATCAATTTGGAATTTCTAATCGTCATAGTTCCATTATCTGTTGCTAGTAAAATTCCAAGTTTTTTATTTAATTTTTTTCTTTGTTACCGCGTTAGCTCACTTTACTGCATCAAAAATTGTATAAATGTTTGTGGCAGCACGTCTCAGAGGTTGGAGTTAGATAATCTGCTATGATATCAGCCATTGAGCAAATGAGAAGAATATCATGAAAAATTAGATAAGTTACAAACTCTTTCAACAACTTTGGTCACTTGTTAGTGGGCTTCATGAGTTAGAGCTACATGGCCCAACTGCAATTTGTTGAAAGTTAATCTGAGGCAATGTTTATAAAAATACAAATTTCGGTTTCACTTCACCTATGAATGTCGCTCTTAATAAATATAGACAACTCTCTTGGTGCACTGGCGGCTTGCTCGTTTAGAGCCTTTCTATACTCAGCTCGAGGAGATATTTCTAGAATGTAAAAGATTGTAAAGATGGAATGGCTGCTTAGATGTAAGCGGATATAGTGAAGACAGTTTCTGACTCAGGTTTATTATCTTACTTTCTGCTATCTATAAAGCTAGGCAGTGCCTGTTGGGTCTAGATCCCTTATATTTCACTATTTGTTCCTTCAAGGTATACTTGTGATAAATCGTTGGTTGAGTTTTGTTACAAGTTCACTGGAAGAAGGTTTAATAAAAGTTCAAAACCCTTTGTACTCTTTTTTTCCAATTTTTTCTGCTCGATGGGGGATTATCTGAAGTTTGTCATTTAAGGGGAGGTTCTAGTCAAAATCGACCAAAACAACTTATTTTTTTGTATTGCTTTATCTTCATCCTCAAGGTCTTAAAAATGTGTAGGCAAAAGGATATTTTCCTATCTAATTGATTTTATGAGCTATAGCGCATAGACGAGAGAGCGCGTCGGCCGAAAAACAGGTAGAAGCGCGATTCGTCAAACTTTAAATGCGTTTTTCTCGAAATATTTTTTTTTTGCGCGCTGAGCGCGATTCCGCTTCAATGACTACACCGATTTCAACGTTTGGCGGCTCAAATTAAAGCTTATTCATTATTTCATATTATTAAGAGGGCTTTCAAGAAGCATTTTTTGTCAAAAAAAATTTTTGAGTATTGTTTTTTTTTTTTAACGTTACAACAAATTAAATACAAATCGGATATTCATAAAGCCCACCAAATCGTATCTACTTTAAGATGTTTTTTGTTTTCTCGTTTCAGATCACCTGGCAGGGCTGTAGGGCGCCCCGCGCACTACCGTGGTCAGTGAGGGCTGGAGCTGTCATTTTGTATTATTTTTACTCAAAATATGTTTGTAAACTTTTTAAAATATGGAGAAATAAGTGCCATAAAAGTTTAAAAAAAAAATAAGTATGTACTCTCAAAAAAAATCATGAAATTACGCACATTTTCGGGCCTTTGGACTAGAACCTCTCCTCAAACAATGCTCGCATAGAATAAGATAAGTCGTATACCATAATTTTCCAGCCGGTTTTATAAAGCAGTACAAGTCTGTCCAAATCCATCTGCCATGTTTGAGCACCAATCAACCTTTCTGTAAAAATATATATTTATATATTCCGAAGTGGTTGGCCTCAAGCAAGTTTCACCACGCTAAAACTTTTTCACAAATTAGGGTATTAATACGTAACTTATTCGGTATTTTTCGAGCTCTTCTCAAATTTGTGGAGAGGTAGCTAGAGTTTCATGCCGCCTCTGAACCGGCAGATAGTTTTTATGTAAAGGTTTTCTCTGGGCAGATATGGTCCCAAAAGGGCAGAAAATTATTACGAAAAACCTATATTCTAAAGGGTCTCTCGAAAAACGCGCCTTAATACTGTTTGAAAATAAAACATTTAAAGAATTAAGAATTCTGTAAATTTGACTATTTTATTCAAAATATGATTCTTAACAATTAAACGAGAAAAATTTAATCCTTTAAATTTCCACCAGGAGCACGTCTACAGGTAAAATCCGTCAGGCAGTCGACTCATGAATGCCCAATTGTTGAGAGCGCCGAGATATCGATGTTGAAGTTTGTTCAGTAACACTTCGCACTACAGAAACGATACTCTCAACAGAACATCGAGTTTTTGGTACACGGGCCGCGTGTAAATGATTTTGTCTCATTAACAGCATTGTGTGGCACGTGTTAAGATATGCTTTAACATTTTATAGGTATATAGCACGTTCAGTAAATTATCACAGGAACTTATTGGCAAGTTTTGACAATTTGTTTGCTTCTTATTTAATTTTAATAATTTTTTATAATTAAAAAATAAAAAATACAACTCATTCCCCTACAAGAATTACGTAAAATCAAGACACAAAGTTTGTGCAAATTTAAAAAAAAATTCAACAAATTTTCGTTAAAAGTTCAAATTCACATCTCTGGCAGAAAATTTCAATGCGACTCAACATCAAAAAATTTAATTTTAGCACTGAGAAACGGAAAAGTAAATGAAGTCTGTTTATAGAAAATAAATCAAAATAGAGTGGAAAATAAATAGAAAATAAAGTATTGTTGTTTTAAAATAAAACACTTAAAAATTTAGATTCTTTGAGGTTTTCACTTCGGCAATATTCTTAACAGAACGTCCAGTTGTCCAGTTGATCTGCTAGTCTATCTGCATTTTTATTTCCTCGAAGGAACCAGTTTCTTGAAATTTCTTCATCAACCTTTGAATTTTCAACTCATTCGGTCGATTATTTCCATCAAAAAAATCACTCAACACTCTAACTCGAAGGATCCAAAAAAGGTGGTGCATTAAAAGTCAAACCAACTAAAGCCAAGTCTGCTCCTACTAAGCAAAAAGCAGCTAAAGCAAAAGCAATAGCCAATACTTTTGACATAATCTCAGTTATTTCCGGAAATCATCAATATTGATTAATTCTACTCATAACATATCCATAGCTGCTACAGGATTAATTGATCAAATGTGAGGTTAACGGGTGAAAATATTTTGTAACACCGGACATAAAGCATCCGATGACCATAGCCAACAGCAAAAGCAGAGCTTTGTTTTGCACATTTTATTATTCCATTACTGAAGTGGTCTGCTAGTGATGGGCTACTCCTTCTAAATGAGTTCTCAGTGGTCGCAAGGGAAAATTCCAAATACTGTTCCAAAAAATCCAAATATCGAAATATGGAGCCAATCTGACAAAACGTGGCACGCCATTAAGTTAAGCAGGCCGCAATTAAATAAAATGAGTTAACAAACTTTTCCCAAATTTCCAACTTACACAGTGTTACATGTTTAGCGTTTTGTTAACAACATAATAGGCAACAACAACTGGACATCATAATGGGCTCTTAATGGAAAACCGCCTAGATACTTATCAGCAATAAAAGGCAATAAGGCACTGTCAATTTCTTGTATTTTCTGATTATGGGTAGCTTCATATGGGTCATTAGGGAGGGTGTATTTATTATAATAGATGTATATACAATACATACATATATACAGACATACGTGTACTTATTATATAAGAAACTAAACGATTGCCCCTCCTCCAGCCCAGAAAAAAATTGTCAAATGATTAAAAGTATTAAGGTACAGTGGCGATAACTGAGTACATGTCGATGTTTTTTCTGTAATATTCACAATGGTTTTCGAGTTAAGGTTCCTTGTTATTTTTATTACATGTTTTGTTTTTTATAATGTCCATTATTTAATCAAATCTGCAACTAAACGATTGCCCTCCTCCCGTCCAGGAAAAATTTGGCAACTGAATAAAAAATTTCATTTACAGCGGCGATTATAACTGAGTGCACGATGATTTTTTGTTTTCTTTTGTATTGTAATATTTACAATGGTTTTCGAGTTAAGATTTGTAGTTATTTTTTTTAATTAAACATTTTTTTCTTCAAGATTTAACTTTCATATTCTGGCACCCATATATACCTTTTACCTTTGAAATAATTGTGTGTATGATATTTTTTGCGCTTAATACTTTCAAGTTAGAATTTTCTCTATATTTTTTTATCAAACATTTTCCATTATTTAGAAAAAATTTATAAATCAAGCTTTCAAAATTTGTACAATATTTGGGAAAATTCAACAAATTTTTATCTAAATTCTTAAATTTTTATTCTGAATTTTTAGAAAATTTCCCGGTTCGCAGTAACATGGCTCAAATTCTAGTAAAACACCTGTAAGGTTTAAGTAACTAAAGAATGACTTGAATTTTTAATAATTTTCTAACGGCTTTTTGCATTTATTCCTTATAAATCAAAAGAAAGAATCAAGGAAGAATTAATGAAAAGAAATAATTAATAACAAAAATATTAAAAAGATTTATAAAAAGAAAAATAACAAATTACTTCAAAAAAATGTTTAATTAAAAAAAATTTCTGAAACTTGTATGAATTGTACAAAGTTTGAAAACATGATTTATGAGGTTTTGGTCAAGATATGCCCACGATTGATAAAAATAGAGAAAAAGTTCTAGCTTTTTTAAAAAGTTCTAAGTTTTTTTACTGTGTATAATGTTTTAAAAATTAAAAAATTCAGGAAAATTTCTTTCCGTTCATTAAACAAAATTTTTAAAAAATTTGGAAAATTAAAAATTAAATATAAAATTATTGAAAATAATAAAAAAAAATATTTTTTTTGCTTTTAATTAAATTAAATAATAAATTTCGTTTTTAATTAAGTTAAATAATTAATAATTAATAATTTTTTTTAATTAAAAAGTTCGGGAAAATTTTTTTCCGTTCATTAAAAAAAAATTTTTTTTAACACTTTAAAAAAATTAAAAATTTATTCTAACAATAATTTAATATTTTAAAAATATTAGAAAAATTTATTTAACATTTTTTTTTCGATTAATATTTTTTTAAATTCTTTTTAATAATTTCTTTCTCTTTAGTTTGTATAAAGTTTGAAAACTTATTTGATCAGGTATTGGCTAAAATACGGACAATATTTGATAAAAAATAAGGAGACCATTTTTTAAAAAATTCCAATTTGTTTTAATTTTATAAAGTTTAAAAATTTTATGTAATTATGTTATTAATTTATGTTAATTAAAAAATTGAACAACAATTTTTCAATTTATTGAAAAAAAAAAAATTATTTTTTCTATTGTAATTTGTACTATAAATCTATAAACAGCATTTTAGTAACCTATGAAATTTCATTATATTTAAATAATGCATTTTACTTCACTTATAATCGCAATGTCCACAGCTCGGTTAAGCGAAATAAAACCAAATTAATTTTTTACACCCCCATATCAGATTCCTTTCCCAGCTTTCCTCTGACATATTGGTTACTGTGATTATAAATTTTACTAAATTCTTATTTACAGCAACAACTCACCTAATTAGCAAATGCGCAGATGACTGCAGAAAATTACTTTGCGTACATTAGGGTGGCTAGATTTGCATGGAAGAAAAAAGAGAGCACTTTTATATAGCAAAAAATAATTCAGTGGTTCAAAGTATGCATAAAATGTAAAGCTGAAAATTTATAACACAATTCAAGTGGAACCGAACTGTAACCAGCGCATGCTTGTAGTAAAAATCTTCAATTAAGTAAATAATAATAAAATTGTAGGTCTCTCCATTTATGGAACAATATCAAGTGAAAATTTTAAAATGCCGTAATTTCAAAGGCGACATTGCAGGGGAAATAAAAAAACGACCCATCTTGTAAAGATGAATTTAACAAAAAATTCTTTTCTATTCTATTACACAAAAGCATATATCCAAAAATGATTTTTTATACCATTCGCTATCTGTTAGTAATATTCAAATTTTTTTTGTGATTATATGTAAAACTCATCCCACATTAATCATTCACATTTTAAGCTTTTTCATGAAATTTGAAAATATCTACTTTACTAGAGTTCTGAAGAAAATTAAGGTATCACAAAATCAAGCAAAAACGGGCGTAGTTCGAACTGCGGTGAGCCAGCACAAACGATAGGTAAGCCAGGACTAATATGCAAGAAGGTATTTCGTCTTCCTGTCAAGTACCTAAAATGAAAAATTAAGACGTAAAATTGTCAAAAATTGAACCTTTTTGAAGGAAGCAAATGCCCGAGAAGTGGCCAGCTTTGATCAATGGAGGACTTGTATTACATCAGTAAACCGTCAGACTATACACTTCAATAGTGACTAGCCAGAAGCTACGGGAGCCTTTCTGAGAGGTTCTTATGATTCCCCTTATGGTTCGGACATGGCCCAAAGGGAATACTAACCGTAACTGCCTGATGAATAATTTTAGTTATGCAATAATTTGCCTGAAGAGAAGATTGCGAAAATCGACCGCCCATTTGAGATGAGAGTTTCCACGAAAGAGGCATAATAAAATTATCTTTGAAATGGCAATGAATCATTAAATAAAATGATGCGTTTTAAATAAAACGATGCGATTCGTTCAATAATGTGTGTGACTAATTAATTAAAACACATTTTTTTGCCAAAATTCGTTTTTATTCATCAACATAGTCCCCTTTTAGGGAGATACAATCATTCCAACGCTTTTCCAATCTTTCGATACCGCCTTTGTAAAACGATTTTTCTTTGCCTTCAAAATAGTCCTCAGTTTCGGCGATTACTTCATCATTTGAGCCAAATCTCTTACCACGGAGCATCTTTTTGAGGTCTGCGAAGAGCCAGTAGTCGCTGGGGGCCAAATCTGGAGAATACGGTGGATGGGGAAGCAATTCAAAGCCCAATTCGTTCAATTTTGCCATCGTTTTCATTGATTTGTGACACGGTGCATTGTCTTGGTGTGGGCAAACGCGGCACCCATTTGGAAAACACCTTTTTCATACCCAAATGTTCGTGTATTATGGTGTGAACATTGCCTGCTGATATCTTTAGAATGCCAGCAATCTCCCTCACTTTCACTTTACGGTCGGACATAATGATTTTCAGTGTTTTTTCAACGTTTTCCGGAATAACAGCGTCATTTGGCCTTCCAGTAGATGGAATGTCATCGGTATCTGTACGACCACGTTTGAATTCGGCATACCAATAACAAATGCTTCTTTTTGATGGAGCAGAGTCCGAATAATGTTTTTCAAGCCATTCCTGGCATTGAAAAGTATTTTTTTTCATTAAAAAACAATGATAAATCAGCACACGGAATTGCTTTGAATTCATTTTTTTTTTTTAACTCAAAAGTAGCGTCACTTAAAGCACTGTAACTAGTAAATAAATGGTCGGATTAACATATGATTTTGACAGTAAGCCTAAATAGGTTGCCAACTTTCGAAAAAAATATTGATTTAGTACATACTAGTGCCGCCATCTATGTGTCAATCAATTAATTTAAAGTTCATTTTCAAAATTTTAATAGTAACAGGAAATAATTGATAAATTTTATAAACGCAGTTTAGTGTAAACATTTCAGGGTTTCATAGCAAGAAAACAGTACCTCAAATTGTTGATTCATTTTTGATTTGTTGCTTCATTGTTTTCTCAAAATAGTTTTTTTGAAAGCGAATACACTTCCGTATTCGTTCGAACCTATTTTCAAAGCAATTTTGCTACTCAGAAGTGGATACCTCCAAAACGAGTCGCAATAATGCTTCAATAGCTTTTTGAGGTGTTCATAAATGCTCACCTCTCATTTTATTTTTGATAATCGGGAACAAATAAAAAAATAATTAGATGCCAAATTAGTGTTTTAAGAAGGATGACCCATTAAATGAAACTTTTGAGAGCTGAACAACTCTCTAGTCTTGGTGAAGGATGATTCATCTTCGACGGTTGGTTTTTCTTAATTTTTCGAAAACTGCTGGAAAACAAATGATTATGTACCACTCAGAAGTGGCTGTTTTAAGTTACTTTCGTGATTCAGTTGCGATATGATCAGATATTCCGAAAAAAGAGGCGACCATTTGCGAACCACTTTTGTTGGATTAAGCACGTCTTGTATCGTTTTAATCTTTCATCAGGTCGATTACTGTTTAGTTTCCAGCTCATATGCATATTCTCAAAATTCTTCAACTGTTACGTTGCCATTGAAGTGCTTTGAACCACCCCAGGTGAATTTTTTCAATATTTAACTACTACGAGAACTACAAGAACTACGAGAATCCAACAATCTTCGTTCAATATTGAATGGCCCCACTAATGCCCAAGGATACCTCTATCTCGCGATATGTCACATGACGAACTTGCGTTATCAATTGGCGCATTACATCGATTGCTTCTGGCACAACATCCGTTTTTGGATGGCCTTCACGGAATTCCTCCTACAAAGATCAATGGCCACGTTGGTACGCATTGTAGCAGAGTTTCACAAAGAGAGTTGATGAATGCATACCTCTCACGATAATTCACTTCAAAACTTGTAATAAATCGTCATACGAAAATTTTCACGAGTTGCGTCCATCTTTTGGGTGGGATGATTTTTTGGACTCACTGAAAAAAGAACAAATAAAACTCGTAAGTGAAAACGGTAAATGTAAGTTTATGCTTAAAAACACCAAACTTTTTGATAAACAAATATCCAATTACAGCTCATCAAATGTAGGATTTTCAAAAGCACAAAATACAAAAGGTAACGCTCGTATATTTATGAGTGGGTCTGGCGGTAAACGTGGGTCTTGCGGTTGTGTCAACAACCAAAAAGTCTACGCGTTTCGGACAGCAGGTTGTGATTGACAATTACGAGCTCGGCGAAGTTAAGGACCTTGTCTACCTACGATCCAGCATTAACACCAACAACAACGTCAGCCAAGAGATCCAGCGAAGAATAACTCTTGCTACTTTGGGCTGGGAGGCAATTGAGGAGCTCTCCCTCGATGGAAGGAAAAAAGCCTCTTCCAACCAGTCATCGTTCCAGTATTGCTTTGTGGTGCTGAGTCCTGGACATCAACATATGCCTGCGCTTCATCTGCAGAATATTCTGACTAAACACCATCAGTAACGACGCACTGTGGAGATTAACCACCGAGGAACCCCTTCTTAAGCAAATCAAACGCAGAAAGTGGCGATGGATAGGTCACACATTGGAAAATCACCAGATTGCATCACTAGAATCGCACTGGACTGGAATCCGCAAAGGAGCAGAGGTCGCGGTCGACCAATGAACTCTTGGAGAAGGTCGATGCTGCGGAAACTAGTAGATGTCGACATCTCATGGGGCGGTGCAAAAACAGCAGCGCAGAACCGTGTAAGATGGAAGAGTCTTGTGGAGGCTCTATGCTCCCGACAGGAGTGTTCAAGGAAAACAAAAAAAAATATTAGATTAGCGTAAATGATGCATTAAAATTCAACGGCTGCGTTGGCTTGGTCAGGTCTCTAGCTGCAGTCAACGCGCGCAATGCAGAGACGATTGTCGCAACATTTTTGTTGGGTCAAGGCTGACCATCGGTTGTAGTTGCCAGCTAAGTAAAGTAAGTCATATACTAACTTTTATTGCGAAACTTAAATTCATGACTAAGTTGTGGTGTGCACTAACAGTCGGGCAGACAAACAAAACTTCGTGGATTTCGCTCTAAGAAAATCGAGATTTTGAAACCAGATTTTTCTGTATTTTTAATCACAATAGAACATTTTCTTTCCCCATTACCTTAACACACCCTAATATGCAAAATTTATAAGTATAAGTATATGCAGTAAGCACGAAAGGCATGTGGCATGCAACAGCTTTGAAACAAGTTAGCGAGTTTTCTATGAGACCAACTGCGAAACGGAAGCTTATATTTTAAATTAAGTTTGCAGCTGACTTGTTAGTCCAGCGAAATGCTGGTAGTCAGTTAATGAGACAACGAGTGCTGGCCACACAATTTATATTCATAATATTTCAGCAAGACTGTCCGCAGATGGCGAGTAGAATGTAGCGTCATGGCCATTGTGCTGAGCAAGTGGATACCATCAAGCGCTTGCCTCTTATGAAGTTGGACAGCAAATAACGCAGTGCTTGCGGCGGCAATAAAATTAATAAACTGTTTATTTAATGAATTGCCAACTATTTATTATCTACTTTTTTTGCGGTTGTTAAAGTTTTGAATATTTCAATTTTTTTAAGTCTAAAATGGCATAAGTGGGATTTGCACTCATCCAGGAGCTTCTATAAGCTGAAACTGATTGGAAGTTGTGAGCTGTTTGAGCCGCATGCGAAAGATTGTTCTACGCTCATTACAGGGGAATGTCAAGTAAAGACTTTTCCAGCTTGGCTGAAATCATGCACAAAAAATCATCTATTACTGGCCTCTATTTTAAGATTTTTTTTCGGCGCTATAACCACCTACGTGATTTTAGTCGGCAAGTTCCCATTTTTCTTCTTCTGAATATGAAATGAAGCAAAGCCTTTCTCGAATTCTTCTTTCTAATGCTGCCAAGGTATTGCTCCTCCTCAGTTACTACCGGTAGATTTCCCATCGAAGACCTTCGCAGCTATAGCTTTTGTACCCATTCGGAGCATCCGAAGCCTGCCTATATTCAGAAAGAGTACTCGAAGACTTTAATGCACTGTCACTGATGATGGATTTCATGTTCAGGAAACCGACTTTGCCGAAACAAAAATAGAACAACAAAACTGCGATTGCTGACAGACTATCGGCTAAGCTATCATATACGGAGACCAGGAACTATTCCGTAACGCAAGAAAGGGTAAGTCTGCAACATTTTACGCCAATTATCGCGGAATCAGTCCTCTTTTTGTTGAGTATACTTATAAATATTTATGCAATTTAAGTCCCTATTGAGCGTGGGTAGGTACATAGGCAGGTGAGTTGGCTGTAGTCCCAGTCTGGCAATCCGCAAGTAGCCCCTCCAACGGCCAGATATCTACAGCCAACCAGAACTGCTGATGTTACGTTGAAGGTTGATGGCTGTCGAAGAAAGGAGCACCCAGTGACTTTAATCGTCTGGCTGCCAGGCCCGGACATTTACAGAGAAAGTACTCAATAGTCTCTTTCCTGAAAGGTCTCCACAGCTTCTGTAATCGGGATTAAATGGTAAAACCAGCTTTTCTGCTTGAATGCCGATTATTCAATGACCTGTAAAGACAGTTAAGAGTTTGAAATGATTGAGTGGCAAGGAATCGGAGCTCCATCTCTTCTGCGCTTTCCTAAGAAATAAGTTGTGCAATTCCCTTTTAACAACAGTCAGTGAGATGCCGATGATCGGGTAGGGCTGAGCGCATTATTTTGTGAAATAAATTGAAAAATAATTTTTATTGGAAGCAAGCAGCTTTCAAACACAGCAGTTGCTTTCTGAGAACTTTTCATCGTAGAGCTTTAAGTGAAAAATATAAAAAGCAATAGAAGCAGGCGAGACGATATCTGCCTCAATGCAGCGGGAAGCCACAAGTGTGATTTGCGTGACGATTAAATGAAAAAGGCATTAAACATTGTGGGTTGGCATGCACGTTTGCGGAAGAGAGGAGATTTTTCGCGAAATGCTTGAACTCGTGGGACCTCAGTGTTTATGTCGATGTTGATTCTTATGCTGCTGCTGCTGCTGCTGTATGCCAATATTAGTCTTTATTCTTAAAATGGTTGCTCAAGTGAAAGTGGCAAGGAAAGAGTAATTAAAGTTCAATGACTTTGTGGCCCATGAATGGAAATAATTGACTGGAAATTAATTAAAATTTTCAAAGATGAAACAAATACGCGGCTGCAGAAAATTTGTGTTTGAACACGTTAAAGTAATTTGTTTCTTATTTGCGGAGAATTTAGCTCAAACGCAAATGTGATAATTGGAGTAAATTTTTCAAATGAAGAACATAAACAATTTTTTACAGAAATTTGCTTTGATTTCTATTAATGGCCAGTTACTTAAGGCAATCGAGTGCAAGTGCGAAAATGTTTGAAGAAGTTTAGTTGGGTTTAGTTTACAATGGGTAGCATCACCGCTTAAAAGCTACTGCTAATGAATATAATGAGATTATCCTCTTTTGATGATACGAGAGCGTCTGTAACTATACTAGAATCCATCCATTCCCTTACATAGAAATGTTTCGTCCCGACTAGTTCGTAAAGGCGAAGTATAACAACATCCTTACTTAACAGTGGTTATGGGTGAGGTAAGGTAAGAAGATCATGGGATCTTGAATCGTCTACTACAGCGGACATCTAAAGACTCTTTTTGTAAATATTTGAAGTAAAAAAGAGCTGCCAAGTACCTTATTTTGATCTGCTGTACGAATTTCTGGACCTAAACTGCGCCGAATAAAGATTTTTCGCTTTTTCAAAGCAAAAATCAGCTCTATGGGCTTTTATGGTACATATGAGCATTGACAGGCGCCCGTGTACCAATTAAAGCTGATCGACTTCTCTGGATACTGAAACACTTTCCTAGACTTTATGTCTCTTGCTCGAAAAGCTCGAAACAACGTGGTCCAATAAATGAAAGCATACTTCCAGTATTTTGTATACTTTTACGATCTCATCGAACTAATCACTGCATCTTTTACCCTCAGCAAGCACTGCTCATGAAAATGACTTGGGCGCACCTTCGGTACCGCTGCCGAATAATTTGTTTGATTTGCACCGACCCCAACAAACAATTGTACCACGAGGAAGGCAACACTACCGCAAATAGCAGAGACTCTGCCTCCAGTGCAACGCTGTGTTCCAGCGTAGTCCGAGCAGTGTGGGAGCTCTATAGTCCGTGAGCCAGGGGTCGATTTTGGACTGCGTTTTTATACCGTTAAATTCTTGACTATACTTGTGAGTTAGCTTTCATGAATAACGAAACTGAACGTTAGCTGGAGCACCCGTGGTGGAGGTGATTGTGGGAGGGTACGAAACGTTTCGAAAAAGATTTCTACCAACTCATTTTATACCGCCTGACATTTTTTTTGTGTATTCAACATTCAAATGGAGATCAAGAGAGAGAAAGTAGAAGGCCTCCCCACCTCTGTCTGCACTGACGATTCCAAGAAGGAAATGGCAATCGGAGCAAGTCAGCTAATTTATCTTAAACTAAGTTAACACTTCTGTGAGGGTTATGGTCGAGCTCCTCCCCCTATTTGTCGCAAGCGTTTTGATGTTGTTCCACAAATGGGGGGGCCTACAGTATTCAGCTGACTCCGAACAGCAAACGGTTTCTTATGAAAAGCTTTTTCATGCCAGAAATGCATTCGCAGGTTTGGAGAGAGGTCATTGCCTACCGAGCGGCGATCGCTTTTAGAAAACAATTTTTCCATCATTTTGCTGTTTTCTGCACGGAGATTCGGACCTACTCCCGAATGGTAGTCACGCACCAACCCATTCGGCTCCTGTAAGGAGGACAACAAGTCTCTTAGGTGTGCAGGTAACATTTCTCTGATTTGGGTTCCAGGACAAAGGGAAATGAAATTTTTGATGAGGTTGCCAGGAAAGGGTCGATTGAATATGAGTCAGAGATCTTCTACCCGGTCATTGGCATCCGCCTAACTGTCTTAAGGGGAGATATACACCTAGAAGGTCGTGAAAAATCGATTTTTTTTTTTTGCATTTTCTTAAAGTTTGAGGGCTCTAGAATATCTAGTGAAAAGGACAAGGTAATATTTCGATAAATAAGCTAGTTACAGCCGAGAACGTGAAACTTTTTCTTTTATGATTCATTCATTCCCAAATTTTCAAACGCGTTTTTCTCAAAACCACGTTTTTCAAGTTGTTACCCAAAATTTCTCGAAAAGTAATAAACCGATTGCCTTGAGGCTTTTTGTGGTTATTCTATACAACATTATCTAGTAGATGTCATAGGATTTTTTTTTTCCGTTACATAGTTTTTGTTCTATAGGCTAAATAAGAACTCATTTTTAGCCCAATAATCAATACTTATGTTCAAACGTCCGCCATTTTGTTAAAAATCGATATTTTCAAAATCGGCTACGACAAAGACTAGATTTTAGTATCTGGTTTAATAATCTTTTTGGTTTTCTTATTAGAGATGATTTTTGGAGAAACGCCATTGGGTACCGCGGAGGCTGATTTTTTCAAGGACTTCCAAGGATTCTACATTATCCTTTACAATTCTTATTATTTTAAGCTAAAACAAATTTAACACATTTTTGAATATATGTACTTTTAGATAAATAAAACCCCAATCATACATTTTAAATAGTTTCCTTTGAAAAAAATTCATAAAAATGACCTTTTTTCCGGCTTTTAGGTGTATATCCCCCTTAAAGGGGAATTGCACAACTTATTTCTCAAAAAAGTGCAGACGAGATGGAGCCCTACTTCTTCGTGTGCTATTTCGGAAACCCTTTGGTCCCAGTGCAATAGACGAAGGACTCAGAAAGTCTTGAGGACTCCAGGCTACTCAAGTTCTAAGCTCGTAGCTGTGTTTACCTGCCGTTGGACGATCGACACTCACGCAGAAAAGCCAGGTTTAACATTTAATCCCCATTGCAGAAGTTGTGGGGACCTTTAAGAGGAGGAGACTATTGAGCACTTTCTCTGTAAATACCCAGATTTGGCAGTTGGATGATTAAGGTCGTTGGGTGCTCCCTTCTTTGACAGCCTGAAGCAGTGCATCAACCTAAATCCCATCGACCTCCTCCACTAAATCAATAGCTCTGGCTGGCTGTAGATATCTGCCTGTGGGAAGTCTCATAATGGTATCAAAACGGTGCTTTATTGCTATTTAAGGAGCTTCCACCATTTCACCTACCTAGAAGACCTTCTTTTCGTAGATTGAATCAACTAGAGGACAGCTTTTCTTAACTATTTTGCTGAAATGTAATAACTAGCGCGCTTTATTGAGTCTTTACAAAATCATTTTGACCGGTATTAGGCCAATTAGGCAGCCTAATACATGTAGCTTTTCACCTCCTCTTCACTTTTCATTAAAATTGCATATTGCTGCCAATAACTCACTCCAACAGCCACTATTCGCCAATTCAAACTGTTCATTCTCAACCACTTAATGCGCGTGCATTCATTATTCAGCAGTATTGAGCAGTGCTAAACTATGTACGAGTACGTGATCGGGGTGCGGGTGTGTGAAAAAATCCGTATCAAATAGCAAAGAACACACGTAAATCCCTACAAAGCACTGCTGACAGCGCACTTTCACTACGTGCATAGTTTTGCGGCTTAAGCCCGCGCATGCGAGAGCTGAATTCCATCACACCTACACTCACTTATGCATTCTGTGAAGCTTTGGTGCTGAGCTTGTGGCAGTGCTTACGTAGTGCTTAAGGATTAGTAAGCAATAGTAGTAAGCGGGAATGAAAAATCACAACAAAAACGAAAAATCATAAAAAAGGAAACATAGAACAGAAAAAAAAATTATATGAAATAAAAAGTGGGTGGCCAAAAGTATTGAAATTTATATGAACGGCTGATTTTTTTGGAGTAATGAAGGTTGTAGGTTCGGGAAAAATGTGTGGTTATGTCGAAACTGAAATCAAAATAATCACTTTCTTCACACACGCCCGTTGTTTGTGTGAATTTTTAGTGTTCTCAAAATATGGATTGTGTTTGCTTATTTTAATTTGTAATAGACCGATGTGAGAACATGCAAATCTGCTCTTCGCCATCAAAATGAATTTGTTCGCTTTTGCTCTTCCTCATGCAAGCCATATTACCTCAATGAAAAACATCGGGGGAACTGAAAGACCATCGCACAACTGATGCTACTTGGCTATTGAGCAGAGGAATAACTCATTACCCGTTTGCTCTACCTGCGGCAGCTCCGCAGCTGCCAGCGATGTATCGAACACTTTAGTCTGGTGGGTTTCTAAGCGTGAGAACTAACCATTGCCTCTTTTTGTGTTGCCACAGGATGGGTTCCATAGCGCATCGTTGCTGATGACATTCGGCCAGAATATTCTACAGATGATGCCATGTTTCACTTCCGTACAACAATACTGACCTCACACATGAGTTGAATATACACAGTTTAGAGAGCCTGGCGATTTGCGCGCTACATTATATAGCCATATTTTTAATAATAACAGCAAAGAATGGAGCCCCGGCTCATGAAACTGAGTCTCCTCACTCTGTCCGGTGAATGATGAATCGCCAAAACCGCCTTCGGAACATTATCTTTGGAGGCAACTAGTAAAAATACTTGCACCATCTACTCCTACCACAGCATTGATAACGAGGTGCCTCTTGAGCACTACACAAAATTGTTATGTTACCTTGGGAGCCTCATTTTGGTACCACCTGCTTCATAAAGGCTCAGAGCTCTGCGAAAAAATCCCCAAAATATTCAAGCGAATACATCAAACCTGTTCATAGTTCACTAGTTTTAGTTTGATCTTCATAAAAGTTTGCTCAGTAGAATTAAGAGTAATTTTTTTCACGGAATGCATGCAAATTATTGAATATATAGAACTACCCAGGTTGTATTACAAATAAGATTCTAGTAGTTTTATGACCTAAATATTTCTAAAACAGTGGTGCACGAACTTATTACAGCTACCAATGCCAACAAATTATTACATGCCTTCGTAAGCATGATCTGTAGGTGAAAGTTCAGTGGCTCCAGAGTGATTCCCAAACAGTACTCTTAAACAATTGAAATAAGTAAGGAATTTGATCCGGATCGCACTTTGTACACATTATGTACTTCCTTTGTTAGATATTTGGCCGATCTCCTTTTCCAATTTGTTGTGGTCATCTTAATTTTTTTCACAAATAAAGGGCCCTAGCGGAATCATAGTCTAAGGCTTGGCATTGCTTGCCAGTAGCTGACAGCTATTAGAAAACTCTTTTCTTCATTTACTTAAGAAAAATAGTTCCGTGTGGATAAGTGTTCCCACTTTCCTATCGAATGCGACCGCAGGTGGCGGGTAGATGAATGCTTGACAGAGATGTAAGGTAGGTGGGAAACAAAATACCACACGAGGACAAAAATAGGCAAATATCCACTAAAAGCCCCATTCTTTAGGGCATTGGGCAATTATCACCTCTCTTTTTTAACATCTATACTGAGAAAAACTTCCAAGAAGCTCTTTGGGATTCACATGAGGGCACACACACTAATGGAGTGGTTATAAATAATATTAGATACGCCGACGACACCACACTTTTAACAGATAACTTGAATGATTTGCAAACGATACTAAATCAAATTATTCATCAGCGCGATGCGGTCTTAAAAGTAACATAAATAAAACTAAATTCCTGCATTTGAGATGGAGTCACGCAGGTGTAGGCGCTAATCATAAACTGTTGGTTCCCAGTATACAGATAGAAAAAGTTTCAAATTTCAAATACTTTGGAGGCCGGCTTAATGAAAATGAGGGCACATCAACCGAAATAAGAACTAGAATAGAAACGGCTTGATCTACATTCTGCAATCTTAGAAAGATCTTAAGCTGTCATGAGTTCGATATGAATCTTAAAAAATCGTTTTCAGAAATGTTATGTGAGGTCTGTGCTCTTACATGGCATGGAATGTTGGGCACTCAAAGTCGCTGACATGAACAATGCATTGACCGGAAGCAGTTATAATGGATACGACAGGTATTGTTGCAGAATTATGGAATGCAACTATAAATAGAGACATTTATAAAGAAATTGGAAATAATATAAATTAATGTAAGTTGAGGAACAAAAAGATGTAAACTATTGCGTGATAGCTATATATTCGTAAACGAATAAGCAAATAAAGAAGAAAAAGAAGGAAAACAAATTCTTCACCTCAGCCAAATTAGGTTAATCTCACGTAGACCGAAAATGCGCTCTAGTTTCTACAAAAGATTGAATGGAGCCGTACACTTTAGGTTTTGCACTCTTTCGATTCTGCTTTTTGAATTACTGATTCGCGGAGCCGCAATATTCCTTATAGATGGAAAGAATGCAGAATCAAGTTAAGTAAATCGAGTCTCACAAATTCCTGTGTATCAACGCAGAAGGCTGTCCATTAGTTGTAATACTTTTCTTACAGGATGCACAAGCTTCGCTTTGCATCATTCATAGTTTGCCACGTCAGGTAATGTAAAACAGTCGATCAGCTGTAGAGCCTTACTTACCCGCATGCAATCCAACCTTGCAAGCCTTACAATGTGGTTTTTGGTGTTTGCGTTCATTTCACAAAAACGTGGGTCTTACCCACTTTAAACAAGTTAAAAGTTGTAATTGGGATCTGGATACTTTTGTGCATTTTCATTTTTTAATTATCCTTACTCCAATAGTATAAAAGGGCAGACGTCGTTGATAAAGTGTGAAGAAACATTTACAATTACGCATTTTTCAATAGTATGCAATGAAAGTGGATTACTATTGAAAAATAAAAAAAAAACCGTCAAGCAAGCTATATAAGTTGAAAGCTATTTTCATAAAAATAAGTAGCACTAAATCATTAAATATACACGATTGCTTAATAAGTTTTCTTAAATTCTTTACATCGTGTAAAAATAAAATGCCATGTATGTACGCTAATAACTAAACACAGAATGCTCCAATTTGCACAGAATTTTTGGTATTTTGAAGCTAATGCCTCTAAGAAGATGTTTTTTGTAATGAAACTTTAAAATGTTTACTCTCTCAGGGTCGAGAAGCCAATATGTCTTAGTTTCACTACATATGTAACAAATTAAAATACACACACTTTGCCTTATCGGATTCACAATAAACGTTCATCACTGGCTTGAAACTTTGAAAAAACATTTTTTTTTCAACATCACTCTTTCCAAGATTTTCCTTCTTTTGCGAAAGAAACTTTTCCACTCAAATGGCGCCTTAGAATACGCCAAATTACAAATTTGCATATTTGCATTTGTTAACGTCACGCACCTAATCACCTAACAAATATCTAAAAAGATTGGGTTTAAATGTAAAATTCATACATACATACATACATGTGTGTATCCTTCCCATACATACATACATGTGTAGATGGGCAAGGATACACACATGTATGTATGTATATACGAAACATAAATATAAACATGCCAGAAACAGAATAAGAAGTACAGAGAATAATTTGGTCAAAAACATAGCAAATCCTTTCAAAAGTCGTTTAGTAGATGAAACGCTGATGTGCGATGCCGCGTCAAGTGATCCAAGTATTTTCCTCGCATTTTTTGATGACCAGCATCCAAAACTGAGCTTATTCCCTGTGAGTTTTGTACAACAAAAGCGTAATAATTTTGCCAATTCTCAAACGAATGCTGTTTCCAAATTTGTTACACGTTTTTGGTGCCTAAAAGTATGTTGTTAAAAAGAAAACAGGAAAAAAAACTATTTTGAAGTTATTGTTTTTGCTGGTTTCGTTGCCTTGTTGCGCTGTTGGCGAATTGAGTCGGATGGCGGACATTTTTTAGACGTTCAGGGCTTTTTCACAACCTGTAGGACTTCGAGTTCTCAGCTCGGCATTTTTATATTATTGTAAAAATCAGTTCTGTTAGTTTCTCTTGTTGGGACTAATTTAGTGGAAAAAGTAACAAATTTGCTATTAAGGCCAAAAGTGCAGAAAAGTCTTCTGTAATTCACATGTTTCCCGTTGAAATCTAAAATATTGATTTGAAATTGATAAAAAAAAATTGTAAGAAAATTTCTTCAAATTTTATTTTCAATTGGTAATAAAAATTGGTAAAACAAAAATTATAAACAAATTTCTTCAAATTTTATTTTCAAATTGGTAATCAAAATTGGTAAAAAACAATTATAAAAAAATGTCTTCAATTTTTTTTTTCAAATTGGTAATAAAAATTAGTAAAAAAGCACAATTTTTAAAAAATTCTTCAAATTTTATTTTCAAATTGGTAATCAAAATTGGTAAAAAAAAAAAAATTATAAAAAAATGTCTTAAATTATTTTTTTTCAAATTGGTAATCAAAATTGGTAAAACCAAATATAAAAAAATTTCTTACAATTTTATTTTCACTTGGTACCAAAAAACAAAACAAAAAAAAAAGAAAAATTATAAAAAAATTTCTTGAAATTTTATTTTCAAATAGTTAATAAAAATTGGTAAAAAAAAGCAAAATTTTTAAAAAAAGTTCTTGAATTTTTTTTATCAAATATTATCAGGTAATAAAAATTCCTAAAAAAAATTAAAAAATATTGGTAAAAAAAATTATTTTATAAGAAGATTTCTTCAAATTTTACTTTCAAATTGGTTATAAAAGGATGTTTCCCGTTGAAATCTAAAATATTGATTTCAAATTGATAAAAAAAAATTGTAAGAAAATTTCTTCAAATTTTATTTTCAATTGGTAATAAAAATTGGTAAAACAAAAATTATAAAGAAATTTCTTCAAATTTTATTTTCAAATTGGTAAAAAAAAATTATAAAAAAATGTCTTAAATTTTTTTTTCAAATTGGTACTCAAAATTGGTAAAAACAAATATAAAAAAATTTCTTAAAATTTTATTTTCACATTGGTACCAAAAAACAAAACAAAAAAAAAGAAAAAATTATAAAAAAATTTCTTGAAATTTTATTTTCAAATTAAAAAAGAAAACAATTGTAAACAATTTTCTTAAAATTTTATTTTCAAATAGTTAATAAAAATTGGTAAAAAAAAACAAAATTTTTAAAAAAAGTTTAAATATTATTAGGTAATAAAAATTCCTAAAAAAAAAATAAAAAATAAATCTGTTAAATATTTTTTTTTTTTAAATTGGTAAAAAAAATTATTTTATAAAAAAATTTCTTCAAATTTTACTTTCAAATTGGTTATAAAAAGGAAAAAAAATTATAAAAAAATCTCTTCAAATTTTATTTTCAAATTGGTAATAAAAAGAAGAACAATAACAAAAACACTAAGAAAAATTTTCTTGAAATCTTACTTTCAAATCGGTAATAAAAAGCACACAAAAGAAAAAAACACCAATAAAAATTTTTCTTGAAATTTTATTTTCAAATTGGTAATAAAAAGGAAACAAAAATAAAACAATTTTAAAAGATTTTCTTGACATTTTTTTTTTCAAATTGTTAAAAAAAAACAAATTATAAAAAAATTGCATCAATTTTTTTTTCAAATTGGTAAAAAAATTTTTTAAATTTTGTTCAAATTTATTTTCAAATTGGTGAAAAACAAAAATTAGAAAAAAATTTCTTCAAATTTTATTTTCAAATTGGTAAAAAACTATAAAAACATTTCTTCAAAGTTTTATTTTCAAATTGGTAATAAGAAGAAAAATATATATATAAAAAAATTTCTTAAAATTATATTTTCAAATGAAATTCAAAATAAAAAGAAATCAAACACATTTATAAAAAATTTTTTCGAAATTTTATTTTCCAATTGGTAATAAAAATTGGTAAAAAGACAAAATTACCAATTATCTTCAAATTGAAAAAAAAATTATAAATTGGTAAATAAAAAAAAAACTTATAAAAAAATGTCTTCAAACGCTATTTTCTAATTGGTAATAAAAAAAAAAACAAAAAAAGAACACTAATAATTCTTGAAATTTTATTTTCAAATTCGTAAAAAAAAGCAAACAAAAAAATTTCGAACAAAAAAATTCCTTGAAACTTTATTGGTAAAGAAATATCGCGCAAGCCTTTTCTGGAAGAGGAAATTTCCACTGAACACCTATTTCCTCCTTAGTAATATCTAAAGCAACGAACGTTCCACATTATATAATCCACCTGTTGGTCACAACATCAAAATTAAATTTGGAAACCCTGCAGCATTTTCTCTCAAATAAACTCTTCAATCATCGTTCATTCTTCTGCGCCCTACAATAGGACAGGAGGCATGATGAGAACCTTTAAAGTGTTAGGTTTATTCGTCGAGAGAGGACTTTACTACTCCATTGCTTACTTAGTCCAAAATAGAACTTGTTGGCAAGAGAGCTTCTTCGTAGGATTTCATAACCATTGTTATCAGTGTTAATACTGGTTCCTAAATAAACGAAATCTCTTTCAGCCTCGAAATCATAACCGTCCACAGTCACGTGGGTGCCTTTACGTGAGAGCGCTGAATATTTGTTTCATGTCAGGAGGCACTTCGTTTTCTTCTCGTTCACCACCAGATCCATTCACTTTGTTTGTCCATCCAGTTTGGAAAAGGCAGTACAAACTGCTTGGCTGTTAAGGCCGATGTTGTCAATATCGTCGCCATACGCCAAGAATTGTACGCGCCAATAAAAAATTGTGCCTGCGTAATAAGTTCTGCGGCTCGCACGATCTTCTCCAGCGTCAGATTAAAGAAGTCACACAACCGCGAGTCACCCTGTATGAAACCTTGTGTGGTATCAAATGGCTGGAGAGCTCTTTCAAAGTTCTGACGGCGCTGCTAGTATTGCTCAACGTTTTGCTAATACATCGCTGATGTTATTTTAGCTGTCAAAATCAAAACAGTCGAAGGCCCATTTTATAAACATTAGAAAAACAGTTATTCAAAGTTCATGATATTCTATTCATTAGTTCGTGAGTTATTGTGCTTAGAGTGACACTACTTTTGTTATTTTCAAAACAATGGATCGAAAATAATTTAATGTTTTCATTTTACTCTCCTTCTGGCAATGGCTTGAAAAGTGTTACTGGAGCTCTGCGCTATCAGAAACTACAAGAAAACGATGGTTTGCTGACTTCAAAAGTGGTCGTAGAGACCACCGACAATGCAACGTAGTGGACGTCCAAATGAGACGGTAACACCAAAAAACATCAAAAACATCCACAAAATCGTTTTGAATGATCAAAAATTGGAGTTGCATTAGCTGACATCGTGAAGATATCAAAATGACTTCTTACCGCGTTTGCTCACTGTTGATCCAAAACAAGAACGTGTTGATGATTCTAAGCAGTGGCAAAACTACATGAATTGCACTTCGAATTGCACCTGCATCCTGCCGTATTCACCAGATTTGGTCTCCAGCGACTATTAGGAGTGTTTTCTTTTAGGCCCGAGACTTTTCAGCCCATGTGTTATAGTACCCCGTGCCAAAAAATTCTGTGGAAACAGAAGTGCATTTGTTTCCAACTTATTCTCCAGCGAGTTTAAGAGTCAATTATTCATTCCCATTGTGACCTTAGTAAAGCGAAGGCAACTTTCTATCTACAAAAACATGGTACACTTCGATTATTACGTATGTAAATATAAGCAACTAAATGAATAAATGACTAAATACTGAGCCTAACGACCGCAACAATCAACTTTGAAATAGCAAAACACACGCACCTACCGTTTCTTTTGACACTAACAAATATTTTTCGCTTTCAATTTCTTCCTTTAATGGCAGTTCATATTATCTTCTAATTTTTTTTGTTTTTTGTGTTTTGTGCTGCGAAATTCGCCAGGGGATGAAGTTGTCTGACTGTTACTGATTCTACACTTCGAGGGGTTTTCCATTACTTTACCTCTCACTCTTTCTGTGTTGCTGCTGATTTGCACTTCCTTCCGGGTTCCGCTATCACTTTTGCCAAGCTGATGTACAAAAATATCACAGACTATAAATAAATTCCATAGCAGCAGTTATTAAACTAGCCACTGGAGGGAGAACGTCAGACTGGCAGGACAAACTCGTTAAACAGCCAACCAGCCAGCCGGCTCCTGCTAGTATTCCAAAAGCAGTTAGCAGCGGTAGTGCTTACTACAAATTTCTTTAACTTCTCCACCAACTGGGAATTCGCATTAAAGGCGTAATTGCAGTAGAATTCATCGGTGTGTTAGCATAGAAATCCAAACAACGACGGAAGCTACAAGGAAAATTGCAGTGGCCAACAGCGATTGACCCAATTCCGCTGGGTGTTTTCTGGCAAGCTGTTTGTGATAATAAATGCAGAATATTCATATTGGTTTTATGGAAATCAATAAAAATGCTATTAAATTATTGTCTCTTTGTTTTTTTATTAATTTTTTTTTATTTTTATTTTTTTTTTTGTTTTTGCTGCTGTGCTTGTTGCGTGCTGCGCATCGCGGATGTGTCTTCCTTCCGTTTGGCGCTTTTATACCGAGCAACATTTGTTCCGCCTGCCTGTACATTTGCTTGTCGCGCACACGGCTTGTCTTTCGCTCGTCTTCCTGCCAGTTGTTGGCAACTTGAGCGGTGGCTAATGGCATTTGTCGCGCCGCAAAGTCAAATGTGTCTGTCTCCAAAAGCCATCAGCCTTTGTCGCCCCTTTTATTAACTTTAGCTCGTTCTGCTCGCTCTTAGTCACCCACAATTGCTTGCTCGCTGAACTTACACGGGTCGTAGCATTACTCTCGTTTGTCTGCTGATATACAGTGCATCAAAAAAGTTTTCTCACAGTGAGTTTTTTTTGGAATATTCGCAATGTTTCTCATAAAAAATTTTTGTCAGTTAATTTCGTATTTAAATATAGTTCATACAACAACAAAAGTAACATATTTTAAGGTCCTAAAGTTTATACCAAATAAAAAAAATTATAAAATTTCAAAAAAGGCAATAAAAACTTTACTCTCGTTGATCTACTGATATACAGTGCATCGAAAAATTTGTTTCACTATGACTTTCACAGAAAAAAATTCTTAAAACTTTCAACACAATTTCGAAGTTTTATTAAATTTTCTTTTTGGAATGCAGTTTTATAGCTAATTTAATTTTAGTGTACCAAAGTGGAATTTGAAACTGCTGAAAATTGATTTTTGAAATTTTTCTACGATTCCAAAGATTTCATGCTTATTAAAAAAGTTTATTATAATTATTATTATTATTATTATTATATTAAAAACAGTATTTCTATCTAAATTTAAAATGAAATACATTGCGAATATTGTATGAACAAAAACAAAAACAAAAACAAAAAAAAAACAAAGCAAAAATCTTTGTACCAAAACTTTTTTGACTGACTGTAAATGACGGCTTCGTTGCACATTAAGTTTGCGATAACGATTTTCGTGGTCTGGTTGCTCCGGTGCAAACGATTATTGTTTCCCTTTCCACACTAACCACAGCATTAAAGGCACCAAAGTACTTAGTCGTTTTGAGGGCTTACGCGCATTTGCATGAATGATTTTTATTATACTTTTCCTTCAACATTGTTAGATGTTGTGTCATCACTTCCAATAATTTTTGGTTAGCTTAACGATCGATAGATGACGCAGTTTGTTAAATTTTGAAAAATGTTTGGCTTTGTTTACATGAAATTAAGTTAGGTCAGATTAAACGGCCTGAAATGAGTGGAGTGAAATGACAATCACTCACTCAACTTAGTAGCTAAACAAAAATGTAGCAATGGTCACTTTTTTTGGAACGATCGAAAGTCTATATGCATTTTTGTTCAACACAACGTTGGGAAAAACTTAAGGAAGCTATACCAGTTGCCATGAAATCCAAATCTGAAACCAGATGGAGTGCAAACGTAGAAGCAATAAAGGCAGTTAACAACTATTTGCATCAAATTCTGGAAGTTCTTGAAGAAATGACCGACGACAAGAATCAAACAAATGAAACAAGAAGTGATGGCCAGCAACTAAACAACCGAATGTTGAAGTATAATTTCCTGATTTTGCTAGGATTTTGGAATAAAGTACAAATCCGCGTTAACCGCGTTCGAAAGAGGCTGCAAGACCCCACGATTAATTTTCACGATGCTGCTGAAGATTTGAAGGCTCTTCAAAACTATTTCGAAAATGAGGCCGAAAGAGAGGCCATCGTTGATAGTTCACTCGAGGAAGGGATAAGTTAATGTCAAAAATGGGACGTTGCATGGATGATGAGATTTCGATTGATGCAGGTTTGAGTGCCATCGCAGATAAAATTACCTAGGAGTAATGATCGACACGAGATTGAGCTTTGAGCAACATCTAGCAGCAGTTAATAACAAAGCAGCGGCGGTAATGGGCGCTCTCACAAAAATACTACCGAATATAGGTGGTCCACAAGGGAAAAGAAGGAAATTGTTATCAACTGTCGTGGACTCAATCATACTCTACGCGACACCGGCATGGGCAGAAGCAAAGAACATTCACATGCGTGAAGTGGTGCGCACACACAGGCGGAGTGCATTACGGGTTTCATGTGCATATAGAACGGTATCAGACGATACAATATGTGTTGTAGCTGGAAAATGCTACGACTCCAATTTATCGAAGACCCAGCAACAGTAGCTACAGTTGCAATTACGAAATGGAGATGAACTGTTTCCGGACAGAATGACGACAAACATAGACATTTGAGTCAATCACTCACAATAATATCATCTTGTCTTCTGCAAGACGATAGTTCGTAAATACTGCGCTATCGCAAATTTTCCGATGTTCCATTTCATCCAGAACCACGTATGAAAACAGTGGGGGAGTGGATACCATCGCTGACGTAAGATCTCCATACGTCCACAAGAGAAGGAGCTGGACATAAACGCGGCTCCACCTTGATGAAATGTTTACAGCGGTCCCAGGGTGGAAACCAGCCGAGGAGGAAGAATGTTATAATGTTAGTGGGAGCATGCCCCACATACCACTGGTGCGACGGCGACTTTGATGATGTTTCTGACATTTTGATTTTAACCTCCTACCCAAAAAAAAAAAAGTGCCATCGCAGAAATGAAAAGTGTCTTGAAAGAAACAGTTGATCCACTATTTCCAGAAATAAACGGAAGATTCGTGCGGTTGAATGAAATGGATGAAAAATTTGGATTTCTTCTCGATGTCAAAGGTCTTATTTATCAGAAAAATGAATACGATCTCCAAAAAAAAGTGCAACTAGTTAGGTCAATTCTCCTAGTAATATTGATGGAAATGAACTTTACGAAGAAATTCTTGATTGCAGGATGTTGCCCACAAGCCGCAAAAACACCATTTCAAGTCCAGAAACCCTCCTCGAATTCATTGTTCAGTTCGGAGATGAAAGCGAGTTCCCGAATCTACGCGTCGCAATTCAAATTCTACTGACAATAGCATTTTTTCGCTGCCACTGGTTATTCACTAAGTCTAGAAATAAATTTCATATATTGAAAGAAATATAAAAACATTCTTTAGTGAGCTGCGTGATTTTAAAAACATTTCAAAGAGATGCTCATGGCGACTTGTTCGAAAACCTGTTGATAAGATTTACTTTATTGCGTAGTATTTGAATTTCTTATTTCTAAATTCATATTTACAAGAGCTGTCGACCCACACACCACTAAACACAACAGCTCGCAGCGGTTTTTGCGATTTGAATTTTTAAATGTTTATTTGTTGACAGATTTCATTAAAAACTTTGCGAGCTTTGAGAAAACTTGCATGTAGCAACAATAATCCCAAGCAAATGGTAGTCAAATACGCATACAAATGTAAATGCAAATAATCTTAAACTACCACAAAACCAAACTCAATGGCAAACTTTGCTCAACAATGCAAGTGAAATGTACACCCAGGCAGAAGTTGATAGCTAAAGCGAAAACAAAAACGTCAAGTGTTTTGCAATAGTATAAAAACAACAATAACAACAAAAATAAAGCAAGCAACTTGCCAACTGACAACTGACAACTGGCGAACGGTGAACGGTGAACGGCGAATGTCAAAGCAAATTTCCGCTGCCGGAAACTTCCGCATTTTGATAGCCATCTCAAGTGTCTTTGAGATTTTAATGCTGTCGTTGTTGCTGCGTAATTGTTGACAGATCACAGAGTTACGTGATTTGTTCGAGCGAGTGATTTGTGAGTGAATGGCGCGTAGTTTCTGATTAATTGTGCCTTGTTGGACAAAGTTTCTGGCCAATTTCGCAATAGATCTCGTTCTGCGATTATATGTCGCATGCCACATGCTGCAGCATTTACAACTACTCAAAACTTGCTGCAAGTTTCTGTGTTTCTTCAAGTTTATGGGTGCGGTGCGATGCATGATATGAGGCATGCAATGGCTGTGGGCACGATTTTATGCTAGCGGTTGTGTAGTTGCTTCCCGAGAAACGTTTGAATCAGTTTAGCGTTGCAGTTGTTTAGTTTTTGTTGTTGTTGTGATATAAAATTTGTATGGTTGCTATATCTATTTACACTTTTATACCCCAAAACAAAATTGCTCAAGGATTTGGTTACTTCGTCTACTTTACTTTCGTTTCTTCTTAACGCTTTGCTTCTACGATATCTTCTTCTCTTTCGCTGTACCTCAATCTCCCGTGGGGTATAGGGCCTCGTTTAGGTACATAAGGGTTCTACGATTACATACAAAAAAAACTTTAGCTCAGGGGCTTATTGACAAATTTTACTCTCTTTTACGGAATTGTATACTCTTTTTTACGGAATTTTAGTTCAGAAGTCCTAAAAGTCCTAAAAGAAAAAAAGTTCCTCAAAGTTCAAGTCTCACACGTTAGGTTGGGTTGTAGCAGACACTCACTATAGGCTACACTCCGGCTCATAGCTCCTTGCAATGCCACGTGTGGAACTTTTCCTTATCTCTCCTAAAACCAGTGTTATCTTTTCAAAATATCTTAGAAGATCGCTGATTTCTACAGTACTAAGATCTCTTTAAAATCTTTCAAAAATTGTGTACCTAAAATATTGAATCTGCGTCTGGATAGAGCAGGACAATGGCACAGAAGTTACAGGATTGTATCTTCCCTTATCTCATTTAGAGAGCTTTTGCAGATGTCATGCATTTACACGCCCATTCTCTGGGAGTGTCGGCCTATTAGGTAGTGCCTCGTTATGCTGAAAAAATTAGTGTGCTACGGATGTGCCTATTTTGGCTAAGCAGAGATTCTGTGTGTTTAGTACTAAAAGTCCACAATTGTCGGATTCAATTGTCATACACTGCGCTTACAATTTCCTCAAAACTAAGTGTCTTATAAGTTTGTAAGAGCTTCTGCCATTGTTCGTGTATTTATTAGCCAACTTGATGCCAAGTTTCGCCAGTTCATCGTCCCTGCAGTTCTTCGCAATGCCGCAAAGACCAGGAACCCATGATATCCTTAGTTGAAATAACTCAGAATTTTTGGAGATATTTGCGTTAATGGCTACCTTGGAGGTTGGCAACTGCTTTGTGGATTTTGTTGCCACCTGGCTGTCAGTGAAAATGAAGAAATTATCTCCAGGTATCGCATCACAGTGTCGCGTCTTTCATTATTGCCATCAGTTCAGCCTGAAAGAGACGAGTCTCTCTAATTTTCTATTAGTCGGCAAGCCGGAAACTAATAGATTTCCCTGTTGCTCCGAATATATACCTCCGCCCAACCCACCCTCGAGCCTTGAGCCATCTCTGTATACATGAATGGGCTTACCCTGTTTTACATCGTTCCGTTACCAATCTTCCCACCACTTCGACGTGGGAGAGCGTGAACGTTGTAATAGCAATTGCAGGAGGTTGTGCATACTCCGCCAGCCAGTTAGGGCAAAATTACCATTAAAATTTGAAGCGGCTCAAAAATTGCGTTGATATTGGATTTTTATTTTTTGCACAGAAAAATAAATAAGCCAAATTGTCAAATCCTGTGCTATTTTTTCCTCACTTTTCAACCAAATATGGAAGCACCGTAAATAGTTGCAACAGAATTGGGCGAAATTTACTTGGTATATCACTTTCTGGCAAGTTTTAAAAATATAAATTTTTTTTTCACAAAATATATATATCAATATATATATCAAAATATTTTTTAGCCTATGACCATCCCGGTAAGATATCCAGTTCGTGTTTTAAATTTGGTTACGATCGGTTTATTCGTTTAGGACGCGACTATAGATACATACATAATTTGAATTTTATATATATAGATAGAAGATGTATATGTGTAGACTGGAAAAAAAAATCCCCTGTTAGATATTTGTTCGAGCTACTCTTCCAATTTGTGATATTTTTCTGGATTTTGACCCTTCGCCCTTGCCCGATTTTTATAGGATTTTTTTAATTTTTATTTTATTATTAGTATTTGATATCTTTTATTCAAGTTGGCCATTACATAAAGTAGACATAAACATGATCATAACACAATTCGTGAACCCCACGATCCAGAGTGTTCAAATTTAGTACAAGGTGTTCCATCTAAGAACTAAGTATTTTTCCATTAATACAAGAACTTTTGGAAATCGATTTCAAGCCACTTCTACACTAAAAAACAACAACTAATAATAATATAAGTTTCCTTGTGTTTTTATGGCGTATTTCCAATTTATTCAAAGCACTTGCTTGAAACTCAACAGAGTTCATTTAATAAGCAGTAAAAATATTCATGGCTGCCGCCGTAGCCGATGGGTTGGTGCGTGATTACCATTCGGAATTCACAGAGAGGTCGTTGGTTCGAATCTCGGTGAAAGCAAAATTAATAAAAACATTTTTCTAATAGCGGTCGCCCCTCGGTAGGCAATGGCAAACCTCCGAGGGTATTTCTGCCATGAAAAAGCTCCTCATAAAAAAATATCTGCCGTTCGGAGTCGGCTTGAAACTGTAGGTCCCTCCATTTGTGGAACAACACCAAGACGCACACCACAAATAGGAGGAGGAGCTCGGCCAAACACCTAACAGAAGTGTACGCGCCAATTATTTATTTTTTTATTTTTTTTTTAATATTCATGAAAAAGATATACATGGGGTATAAAAAATTAGTTCCCAGCCCTTCTTAGGCACCATTTCTCTTCTTTACATGCATTTGCATGCTTGCTTTGCAGTCTCCCAGGGAACCGGAATGTTAGCGTAGCACAGCGTAAGCCCACCCATGAGATGCTGCATGAACTAAAAGTGTGCAGCAAAGGATTTACGCAAACTCTGCGGCAAGTTCACTTGTAAATGTGACAAGGACCCTGCACAATTGTGGTGCAATGGCATGTCGGAAATATGGCAAAACTATGACACAATATTGGCGTCAAATGCTGACCAGACGACGTAGTCACCACTTCACATAACCCACTTAGGGGCATACTTAGCTAACGCCTGTCGCCAACTCAGCCCTCAACTAAAACTGGGTCTATGTCGTAATTCACCGGCAGCTTCAACAGCGTGCTTCCTGTGCCAAAAGGAGTGTAAAATAAACAACAACAACCTGCAGCTGCCAACGACAAACAATGGCGCGACGAATGAGTTGGAATGTCCACAAGCAATTGGCAACTGGCTGGTGGCTGGTGACTGGTGACAACGGGGACTGCCGACTGGCGACGACCGAAGGACATGCACAGCAATGCACAACATGCACTCAAACATGCTCTGCCTACATTGCGACACGCAAACACACAGAAACAAGCGAATCTTCATAAGCATTGCATAGGACAAGTGTTGTGTCATCGTTGCGCGTACCACTGGCGACATGGGCAATTCGGTAGTTAGTGCGAGCAACCAATAAAAGCAACAATCCTATGGCGTGAACAGAACTAAGCCATGCACAACAAACCAACAAACTCAACCGGGGACAATAAAACCAAACAAGGAATTGCAGTTATGCTGTCGCCACAGCAACCAAACGAAAAACCCCGACCAGCTGCAAATGAAGTGGAGTGAAGTGAAATGACTTACAGGCAGGCAGCGCATAGGCGATGGTGGCTCTTTATCAGTAGCCTCCATGCAAAGTGGCGGCATCGTAACGCATTATGCAGTGCGCCAGAGCAATGATATCCTTCGCTGGCCGCCAAATGCATAGAGCAACAACAATAACTTTATAAGCCATCTACAAGCAGGCAAGGGAATAAAGTTTATAAATGGCATTCTCTTGCAATTCGAGTTACTCGTAAATAAATGTCATTTGCATGATACTCGGCATGCTTGGTGTTATTGAACAGCATCCTTAAGGATGCAAAATGAGAAGCTGCTAGAAGAAGAATAGCAGAATTAGTGATAGGCAAGTGCGGGCGCTGTTGTTATTGAAAGCATGGCGTACGCCATGTTGTTGCTATCGCAGTGACCCTGAGGAAATGAATATTTTACGCAGTGGGAGGAAGTGTAGGTAGACTAAGCCATGGTCGCACTAAATATTAGAGAATCTTGTTAGGCATCTGATCGCATTAAGAGGAAGCCCCACAAGATGCCTGAAGTCCCATTTGGGTTGAAATCTATGAATTCCAGCAGGCAACCGAATGCGGCTATTTTCGCTGCAGTAGATT